>JAOYSI010000394.1:0-24112 GCA_025775065.1 Hiodon alosoides | reverse complement strand
GCACAGTGTTGTGAAAGGACAGGTAAAACACAGTAACAACTGGGCAGGGTGTTGTGAAAGGACAGTCAAAACACAGTAACAACTGGGCACAGTGTTGTGAAAGGACAGTCAAAACACAGTAACAACTGGGCACAGTGTTGTGAAAGGACAGTCAAAACACAGTGACAACTGGGCACAGTGTTGTGAAAGGACAGTCAAAACACAGTGACAACTGGGCACAGTGTTGTAAAAGGACAGTCAAAACACAGTGACAACTGGGCACAGTGTTGTGAAAGGACAGTCAAAACACAGTAACAACTGGGCGGGGTGTTGAACAGCTATACCTTCCACAAGAAACCTGAGCCGTTGCCAGGCACACACTTCAGCGGACAACACGTGCTGGTTAGGGGACTTCAGTCTGGATTTGAATTTCACGGGTTTGAATCCTGAGCAATTTGCGCGGCTTGAAACTTTACCTTTCATCCATATAAAATGGCTGAACGTTTACTGAAGCGTTTGAGCCTCAGTGGTGCTAGGGCAGGGCTCCTTCTGGCATTTGAACCTGCAGCCTACTGGTTACGAGCCCGGGCTGTTGACCACCACGCCACCTGCTGCTTCGCACAGCCACACGCGGGAGGATAACGACTCTTCTTGCTCTGCCTTTAACGTGAGCGTATCCTCCGTCTTCAGGCCGGATTGTTGATGTTAATGCCCTCGGCAGGTTTCAAGCTGAAGGACTTTCTCCGCGACAACGAGACCCTGTCGACGTTCCTGGAGCGCGACGCCTTCCTCTCGGAGCACGCCGTCCGGGAAGTCGTGGAGGCTGACGTCAATCTGGAAAAGGTAGGAGGGAGCAAAGGGAATATCCCGTGGGAGGTGCGGTGCTTGACCCTCGCCTTGACTCTCTGCTCAACATTGTGTCCTATGCCTGGTCTGGAGGCGTAGATAAAGGAGCTCGAACACTTTTCTGGGACAGAGTGGCTGGAGAAGAACGTCACTCTTCTCGGCAGATATATGTTGCCTATTAGACACTTTCAAAAGCTATCGTCAGGCCCCCCACCGTTTGGCCGTTGAGGGACTTTTCTGTTGCTGTGTTTATTACCCACAACACCCCCACCCTTTTCCCTTCCACAAGATTATGCTAGGAATAACCAGACATTTTGAAACCTGTCTTGTCACTGGTTGTAATCGTTTTTGCTGACTATTGCGATAATAAAATACAGAATAGATAATAATGAATATATCGCTATCTAGGTTTTTGTGATGCTATGGGGTCAGGGTAATTTCAGAGACAGTTTTCACCCGTTACAGGACAGAGAATGTACTAGGCACTATGAATCCTTCTCCCTACACTGCAGAGGCACGGGGTTGAGAGCCACACCTACCTCTGTATTGGTGGCTGTGTGGGTGAGACTCGTGCCAAGAAAACATTCTGTTCTCTCTGGTGCAACTGGAGGAATCAGAGAGAGGTCAGGAATGGTGCTTAGAGCCCTTTGGGTAGCTGTCCCCTCCGAGGGCTTGAATAGAACTTCCCATTGATTCAGACCTCTCTGCTGGGAGAGGGCGGACACATTACAAAATTTCATTACAGCTTTAGACAATGAATTTCACTCATTTTTTTCGTTGCACAATAGAACTGGCATGCACTATATGGGTCATGCGGTTTTATTCAGCAGCCCGGGCCTCATTGTGGTGTATCTAAACATGTACTTTTGTGTGTCTTTTCCCAGGTGCTCATCAAAGGGTTCGGTGTCCACCTGAGAGACATGTGCAACGGTACTTCCCTCGAGGAATTTGTCACGATCTCGGACAGAAGTGTGGCGCTGCTGACCCACGACATCATTTGCAAGTCATCCGTCCAGTGGCTGGACCAGGCCGAGGCCCACTTCCTGTCCAACCTCGACTTCCTGAAACCCATTCGAGTGAGTGTAAACCATTCTCCGCCAAAAAACAATGTTCTCAACACAAGCCCTCTACAACCACTGAATATATGTCCTTAAAACCTCTCCTCAGTCCATTACCATCAAAAACCAGCAGGAGGGCATGAATGGGAAATGTTATTTTGTTGCTAGGGAACAGCAAGCTGATGATAGGAGTTCTTTAATGAGGAAGAAAATTTCACTCATTAAAATGTCCTTTAGGACAGGTCTATGGTGATTCAGCTAATTGACAATAGGCTTTGTTGTACTTCTACTGGGTGTTCAGCTGCAAGAAGCTCTAGTCATGTCAGTGTGTGTGTGTGTGTGTGTGTGTGTGTGTGTGTGTGTGTGTGTGTACGAAACAGTGGGTCCTCCCCAATAGGTGAGGTGTAGCAAAAACTCGTAGCCCTGAAGAGGGTGATTGTGACGAGGACCTGCTGTCAGATGCCCAACCACCACTGTCATCGTTGTTGCTGTTACTGAGGACAAAAAGGGCTGATAAATTGTGTTGGAATCTAGTGGGAAAACATCACCTACCATCGCAGTCAGACAGACGGCCTTTTAACATACGTTTTCTAACCTGACTCTTGTGTTTGGAGCGGGCAACTCTATCCCTTAAAACTCAGAGAGAGCTTGTTCAATGGCTCATTCTGCGTCTGATAAGTCCAGAGAAAGGAAAAAAGTTTCGGTGCACAAAACGGCCTGCGCCATACTCCAGAAAATGGCTTGCAATGAGGTCAGCGTGCGTTCTATCTGCGCAGCGATCTTGGGACATTATCTCAGCCCTTTGTCCCATTGATGTTTTGTGTGTTCCCCAAAGAGCCTTCCCATTTGAAAGCCTCCCTTGTCCCCCCCCCAAGCCATTAAAGTTCATTATCATTAAAGGCCATATCATGCAAGAGCCTGTTAGGACAGGGAATGCTGTTTGTTTGTCTCACTTGTCTGAATCTGGCCCTCTGTCCAGCACTGCGTGGGTTTAGGTTTGTCTATGCCAGGAATATTCCAACCAACCAGCCAGAAGCTTCTGCTGACGACATCCCCGCTGTCTCTCTCTTCTCCATGCAGAAAGACGTGAAGTCGGACCCCCAGGTCGTCCAGGAGGTGTCGGAGGCCACAGACGGGCTGCTGAGGAGCCTAGGGGCGCTGGCTGTGGAGGTAGGTCCTGATGCCACCTGCTTCTTCACCAGAGCAGATCAATTACGGGGAGATTAGGTCTTAGGGCAGGGAGAGAGGGACAGGAAAGCAGAAGAGGTCTACCCCTATGTATACATAACCTGAAGCCCAGTCTGAACAAGAAAGTTCCACCGTTCACTGTGTGGTATTCCAGTGACTATATTGATACCTCCTCCAAAGCTTTAGAAAAATTATGTGTGTTTCCCAGTGAGAATGTAAAGATGGTGTGTGTTTTCCAGTGAGACTTTTAAGGAAATGTTACCTTTGTCCCTCTGGCTGTGTTTTGCCATTTTTAATTTGACAACATCCGTGTTTATCAGCTCTGGCTGCGCTGCTCAGCGGAGTTCTGTGTCTCCGGACTGTACCTACGTCACCGCAGGTTTCCCCCACACCCCCACTCACGCTGCTGGGATGGGGGGGACGAACAGGCCAGCACTCCTGTGGGTTCGGTTCAGGCTGCGGTGACCCCGCAGTGGGATCAGGATCCCTTCCGTGGGGACGGGGGGGGGGGGGTGTTTGGCAAAGCTATCCCCAGAGGGGGTTGGCAGGCCCGAGCAGGGATGCCTAGCGCTGCGCCCTCCCAGACATGCAGTAATGAGGCCAACCTGCCCCCAGTCTGGGCCCCCCAGGCGCAGCTGAGTTAGCAGAATCAGTTGAATCAGCCGAAAGCAAGGCAGCCGGGGGGGAGCCCTGTGTCTGCCCATTCCCGACG
This sequence comes from Hiodon alosoides, assembly GCA_025775065.1. NCBI lineage: Eukaryota > Metazoa > Chordata > Actinopteri > Hiodontiformes > Hiodontidae > Hiodon > Hiodon alosoides. The sequence goes on along the minus strand of JAOYSI010000394.1, from coordinate 20,329 downwards.
CTGGGAAAACAAAAAATTTTCATAACTCACTTTGTGGGGAGACGTTGCAGAATCAGGATTCAATTCCAGGCATTGTAGCACCTCATCCCTGTAAGCTTTCTGTTTCTCTGGAAGACTGAGTTTTGAACTAGAGTAACCTCCGCAGCAGGATAGGAGGGAGGCCACTCAAGGGTGTTCCTCCCTTCTCAAATTACTCAGCCAGAATGACAGGCAGCATCTGAGTCCTGCCTGCCTGCCTGCCTGCCTGCCAGGGCCACTGCAGGAGACACTTTATCGCATCTGCCAATTATGTTCTCAGGAGCTGGGGGACAGTAAGAGGTGGAGAGGAACATTTCCTGTCTGCGTTTTCACTGTAGCCTGGGATCATGTTACAGCTGCTTCCCCCCAGCCATTTTTCTTTCTGACAGGGCCGAATGTGGCCCCCTCCCGTGGGCTATTCTTAACGAGAATACGGGTTAATGCGCTGAGTCAAGTTTTAAAAAATGAACAAAACTTAGGGAAGGATTGGATGGCGTGAAAGCCCATGGCTTTGCCTCTGTCTGTGGAAAGTGAGAAAATTGCACGTTAGGCAGAAAGAACGTTCAGGGCGTTGGGGCGGAGACACTACTTTCAGGAGCTTCTCCCGTGACAACTTCTCCTGTGCTCTGGCAGTTGTGTTCAGTCCCTGACCTCCTTTGATCCTCATGCCAGTGACATGAGGTTCACCTCGGGCCAAGTGGCATGGCCCCCGGCTTTTCATCAGTCTAGATCCCGGAGAACAAGTTCATCTAGATCTTTCTGGTTTTCTGGAAGCTTTTCTCTTTTTTTTTTTGTCATGTGCTCCTGAGTCATGTTGCAAGTCAACACAATTGTCTCGGCAAGACTTCCAGGCTTACCTGTTGATGGATGGCTAAGTGTTCTGTGCGTCCCACACATTTGTTGTGTCCCTGTCACCCCCTCCCCACTCAGATACTACAGTAACGCCATGCTGCTCTGTACAGCCATGAAACCTCCTCCTACCCCTGCCCCCGGCTCAGATACTAAAGAACAATCAGGTTCTCTTCCCCTCTCAGAGGCTACAGTAACACCATCTCTCCCCTGCCCCACACACAGCTCGCCAGTATGAAAAGCCTGAGCGACATGCGCAGCGAGATCCAGTACCTGACGAGGAACGCCAGTGGTTCCCCAAACCTGGTGTACCAGGCCGTGTCCCGCATCGTCTGCGGTCACCCCGAGGGCGGAGGCCTGAAGATCAAGTCCCTCAACTGGTACGAGGACAATAACTACAAGGCTCTCTTTGGCAACCACAACAGCAGTGAGGACGAGGCCTCCATCTACGACAACTCCTCCAGTGAGTACCCTCTGCTAAGTACATCGTTACTAAACCACCCAGTGTGATCTGCCAGCCAACAGATGGTGTGCACGTCGTACGTAGTGAGCAACTGCAGAACAACATTTTATTGCCTGTTTACCATGTTTACTGTTTCAAAAATAAATACTTGCCTAATAAGTGAAGTATTTTCTTCACAGTGTACATGTGGCCTTGAAACAGAGGATAACCAGAAAATAGCCTCTCAATGGCAGCAAATTTCTATTTCATGGGATCTAGATAAAGTTGACCGCGGTGAAACAGTGAATAGCTTGAGCACAATGAGTGATTCACAGCAGGTTTTTTCGGGGTATATTTTGAGACTCATGGTTTTAGACAGTCCAACGGCAGTCAAATGGGGTAAAAAGTGTTCATGGCTCGAAATTTCTCCGGTGACGAACATCAGCCCTCAGCAAGCGATTGGACTGGAGATGCCTTGCACGGTGTCCGAGAGAGCTTTTCAGACCTGGTGGAAATAGCCAGGGACATGGCACATTTGCTCTTACACTGTGGCTCTTAAGCCTGGTCTCAGAGACCCCATATTTATACCGTTTTTTACTCAGGTCTGATTAAGCCTGTTAGCTGGATCCCAGTTTCCCTTTGGTCTCAGTTTGACGTTGCTTAATTAGCCACAGAAATTAGTCGTCGTAGGTCTGTTTGTCGCAATAAAAGGATGAATGCCGGCGCCTTCGATTTGATTCAGCCTCGCCCCGGGAGCTAATTCAAACGGCACGCCGAGTACTTCGGCTAATTGGGATTCATTAGTTGTTCAATCAAAGCAGTTGGCTCAATCAGACCAGATGAATGGAAAGGGGTTGCATGTACAGCAGGGGGGTCCCACGGATTGAGATCCTCTGCTCTGACACGACTTGGTCTGCTCCTCCTCCAGCCCCCTACTGCAACAACCTGATGAAGACCCTGGAGTCCAGCCCCATCTCCCGCATGATGTGGAGGGCCCTGAAGCCACTGCTGATGGGCAAGATCCTGTACACCCCCGACACCCCCGCCACGCAGAGGATCGTGAAGGAGGTGAGAATCGGGCTTCAAAAACGCCTCACTACGCCTTTACACGCCTGCGCTCAACGCTCACAACGGTGGTTGCGGATGGCTGATGTTGGACTGTATTTTGAGTTACGTCATTTTTTATCTATGGGCGTGATGAAGAATGTTTTTGAAAAGCACATTTTTTAAACGGTGCCAGGAGTGGGAAACTTGCAGTGCCTGTGCTAAATGTCTGTTTCTCCCAGGTCAACAAGACCTTCCAGGAGCTGGGCGTCTTGCGGGACCTGGGTGGCATGTGGGACGAGATAAAGCCCAAGGTCTGGAACTTCATGGAGAAGAGCGAGGAGATGGACATGGTTCGGGTGGGTGGCCAAAACCTCAGCAGAGATGGGTGCTTGCCCATGGGAAAGGGCTCCCCCACTTTGAAAACCCTGCCAGCTGGCATATGGACAGGGACAGGACTGAAGAAACGAAAAGGGCAGGGCCACTTAATGTTACTGTGGCATTACGTAAATATTGCGTGAATGTTATGCATTAGCTGGTCTGTGTTCAAAACTGTTATGATGGAAAAAGCAGTAAAGTCAGAAGGTTACACATGAAAGGCTCAGTTAAGATGCACTAACTTAATTATTTGTAAGAGGAGGCTGAATGGATCAGCTATTCCCATCTGTTTTGCAGCGCGTGAAGAAGTAGCTATGTTTTCTTACTGTCCCCTGTACAAAAACAGCCCTTGAATGCACACTGGAAAGGGGGACTCTTCCCGACCAATATGCAGATCTCTGTAGCTAATTCCCATATGTAATCAGATATGCTACAGTTGTCAATGCATCGTGAAACAAAGGTGCGTTTGTTTATTAGCGGAGTTCACTGGGCTGCTTTTGAGGACGTCACGTATGATTTGTGATAAGTGTTTGTGCATGAAAGTGGTGGTCCATGCATACAGATGAGGTCCTAGTGGGCGGTGTTTAGTGCATGAAGATTAAGTGTGTGGGTTGCAAAACTAACCCTAATGCTTTCAAGCGATTGTTTACAACCAAACTCCCATTTTGGTATTTTAAATGCCCGTTTGCAATATTTACACGTCCCTTGACTCTGTACTGCCATCTAGTGGAGTGACACGGTTAATTCTCGAGGATTGTAATCGTGATATGTTAAGAGATAGATGTTATTTGTCATGTAAAATTAGTAATGTGGAATCAATTTTTAGAAACGAAACATAATTTTTTTAAAGAGGCCCTACGACACTGAGCAAGGAGCGTTGAGGTGACCCGACCGTCTTCCTGTGTCTCCCCCACGCAGACCCTGCTGCAGAACAACGCCAGCGCACGCTTCTTCAATGCCCAGCTGAGCAGGACGGAGTGGAGGGTGGAGGACGTGTCCCTCTTCCTGTCCAAGAGGTCTGAGGACACACGGCCCGTGGGCACTGCCTTCACCTGGCGGGACGTCTTCAACGAGACTGACCAGGCGGTGCAGACCATCTCGCGCTTCATGGAGGTCAGTGTCTCTACCAGACACAGACACACGTACCCTAGAAATGACTGTTCAGCATTTGTGTCCAGATATGGATCTGATTTTCCCCACAATGATATCAGAGCCCCCCCATGCTGGACTACAAGAAATGAAGCATTTTGCATGAACACATTCTGACGAGGAAAGCTCTGTAGTGCTGTTTTGAAGTGAGCAGCAGTTTGAGCAGCAGTGGCACAAAATCGAGAGCATTTTGATTTAGTTCACGCTTACTTCTTGGAATGGAAAAAAAAGCGAGTGGGTAAAGACAGCCACGTTTGCTTAACTTTTAAACTCTTTCATGTGTTGACACTGAACAGATAAGCTTCAACGATAACAACGCGCAACGCTTCCGAGAATAAAACGATCGGTTATTTCCCGTTTAGCTGACTGGGAACTGAAACAAGGGTCTTTGGAGTTTTTTTGGAAAATTTGAAATGCCTTAATTCAGTACATCAATGAACGATTCTTTCTGAAGAAGAATGCGACTTCATCAATATTATGAAATGACTGAGAAAAACCTAGGGAAATTAAGCAGCCTGGTACAGTACCAGTTACTTTAGTGCCTTTATCAGGAGGCAGCAGCTTTGACTCTTTGTCCCGATAAACCCCCCTGTGAACACTGTATACATGTGGCCTTGAGACAGAGCGTAGCTAGAAAATAGCCTGGTTTGAAAAACACATGAATAAAAACGGCTGCGTTGCAGTTCTGTCCATTAGCAGCTACAGCGCCTCAATAGATTTCTCAAGACCTTCCACGAAGTGACTGTGTACGACAGCGCAGGCTTAATCTCATTCATGAATAATTTCTCCCTGAAGTGCGTCAACCTCGATAAGCTGGAGCCGGTGGCCAACGAAGAGAGGCTGGTGAACAAGTCCATGGGGTTGCTGGACGATAGAAAGTTCTGGGCTGGCATCGTGTTCCCGGACATCCTGTCCAACAGCTCGGAGTTGCCACCCAACGTCAACTACAAAATCCGCATGGACATCGACAACGTGGAGAGGACCAACAAGATTAAAGATGGGTAGGTGGCTGATGGCCCCGACGTAGCCAGCTTCCCGCCTGTTTGGAGAAGCAGCATAATGACGCCGGTTCTCTGTTTTCCTTGCAGTTACTGGGATCCCGGCCCCAGAGCCGACCCTTTCGAAGACCTGCGCTACATCTGGGGCGGGTTCTCCTACCTCCAGGACGTCATCGAGCACGGCATCATCCGGGCCGTCACCGGCAGCAAAGAGAAGACCGGCGTCTACATTCAGCAGATGCCCTACCCCTGCTATGTGGATGACATGTGAGTGGCAAGAAGGATTTCTCTGCTGCTCTAGTAGTGGAGTCCTCTGGAGTCCTCTCTTCCGAACATGAGCTAACTTTGGACGGAGCCCAGCTTGTCTTTGTTCTGCCTTTGGGACTCATGTTGGGAAGATTCTCACCCCACAAGGGTGAAAAAAGAGATGACTCAACACACGTATGCCAGTTTTGGACTTCAGTCAAAACTTTGACCTGGCCTCTTATTATCAATTAAACAAACAGGGGTGTAAACAGAGTCTTGTTTAATAAGGGTCATTGATATTCCAACTAGACAGTTGTGAGTTGACCTGGATACGCCACGTGTAACTGCTTGGTGGCTCAGGTTCATTTCTTTTCCGTTGAACAACCCGGTGACCGTGCTTTGTGGCATTTGATGTCCCCAGATTCCTGCGTGTGATGAGCCGCTCCATGCCGCTCTTCATGACCCTGGCATGGATGTACTCGGTGGCCATCATCATCAAGGGCGTGGTGTACGAGAAGGAGGCTCGCCTCAAGGAGACCATGAGAATCATGGGGCTGGACAACGGCATCCTGTGGTTCAGCTGGTTCATCAGCAGCCTTATCCCGTTGCTCATTAGCGCTTCCCTTCTGGTCCTGATCCTCAAGGTACATTTGTGACTGGCTGTCCTTCTGCTGCTGTGATAAACTGTGAAAATCTCGATTTGTGATTTCCTGTTCTTCTGCGGCCGTCAGCGATGCGAGTGATAACCTTTTGTTGGCGATTGACAGTTCTTCTCTTCAAAGTAAGAGTCTTGATTTTGCGATTCAGCAGTCCTCGGGTTCCTTCATTGACACATCGTTTGCTTACGTCTGGGCAGATGGGGAACCTCCTGCCGTACAGCGACCCAGGGGTGGTTTTCTTGTTCCTGGGCTCCTTCGCCGTGGTGACCATCATGCAGTGCTTCCTCATCAGCACCCTCTTCTCCCGGGCCAACTTGGCAGCTGCCTGCGGGGGCATCATCTACTTCACCCTCTACCTGCCTTACGTACTCTGTGTGGCCTGGCAGGACTACGTGGGCTTTGGGGCCAAAGTCATTGCTGTGGGTACCAGTCTGCGTCAGGAACAACTCCTAAATATACGGCTGTACTTGGGTTCACCTCAGTTTGATCCCTGCATGTCTCTGAAGACTTTGTTTTCATGTTTCTCACACAGAGCCTGCTGTCCCCAGTGGCCTTTGGTTTCGGGTGTGAGTACTTTGCCCTCTTTGAGGAGCAGGGGGTAGGCATCCAGTGGAGTAACCTGCTTTCCAGCCCCCTGGAGGAAGACAACTATAGCCTTACCACCTCCATCGCCCTCATGTACTTCGACTCCTTCCTCTACGGGGTCATGACCTGGTACATCGAGGCAGTCTTCCCAGGTACAAGCAGTGGGATTAGTGAGGGGTCTGCATATCAAATAGATTTTTAGTGCAGATTTTAAATTAGTAAGCCTGGTTGTCTTTATCCTTCATTAATCCATGCACATTTCTGGTCTCTTTCAGGCCAGTATGGGATCCCCAGGTCCTGGTACTTTCCCTTTACCAAGTCTTACTGGTGTGGAGAGAGCGGGGAGAATGCTGCATCAGCTATGCTTGGAAAGAAAGGCAACGCAGAAGGTCGGTTGTGTTCTTCTCTGGATTGACTGCGGCGCGGAGCCGCAGAGCGCCGGATTCTGGACCCGAGGTGCATTGTGCTCACTCCTGTGTGCCTTCCGTCTCTTAGCTGTGTGCGTGGAGGAGGAGCCGGCCCACCTAGAGCCCGGCGTCTACATTGAGAACCTGGTGAAGGTGTACAGCCAGGGGAACAAGCTGGCCGTGGATGGGCTCACCCTGGGCTTCTACGAGGGCCAGATCACCTCCTTCTTGGGGCACAACGGCGCCGGCAAAACCACCACCATGTAAGTGCCGACAGCTAGCCTGGTGAGGGGGGAGGGCCGCTGGGGAGTAACGACAAACAAAGCCCGACCGGAACCGTCCTCTGTGTCCAGGTCCATCCTGACGGGGCTGTTCCCCCCCACCTCGGGCACCGCCTACATCATGGGCAAGGACATCCGCACGGAGCTGAGCGCCATCCGCCGGAACCTGGGCATGTGCCCCCAGCACAACGTCCTCTTCAGCATGTATGTGTTCAACGTTTTTGTTTAGCATTGCTCTTCTCACCAATTGGGAGATGAACGACACACATTGCGACGGTGGAGGCTCGCGCTTCAGTGAAGGGGCTGCATGTGACCCGTGTGTGTTTATCTCGCAGGCTGACCGTGGAGGAGCACATTTGGTTCTACGCCCGCCTGAAGGGCCTGTCCGAGGAGGAGGTGAAGGTCGAGATGGAGCAGATCGTCGCCGACATCGGCCTGCCGCACAAAAGACAGTCCAAAACCAGCCAGCTATCTGGTAAGACCCCCCCCCCCCGTTCTGCATCATGGCAATAAATGATTATGACTGCCAAGTTTAAAATAATGATTGTAAATGTAAGTTAAAGAGTATCACAGTTAATCATGCTTACTAAATAATGATGGTATCCAAGGGAAGCTGAATCACTCATACGCTTGTCTGAACATTCACAGGTGGCATGCAGAGGAAGCTGTCGGTGGCTTTGGCATTTGTAGGTGGGTCAAAGGTTGTCATCCTGGACGAGCCCACCGCTGGAGTGGACCCCTATTCCCGCCGGGGCATCTGGGACCTGCTCCTGAAGTATCGCCAAGGTAACACTACGCAACCCTTCTCTGATTTGCAGCACTGTGTTAGTGGGGTTGTTAATAAAAATGTAAGCGGGCCTAGCTGGTTCTGATACACTTCTGATCACTCCTTCCCCTCTCCCCCAGGCCGTACCATCATCCTATCCACCCACCACATGGATGAGGCCGACATCCTGGGCGACCGCATCGCCATCATCTCCCACGGCAAGCTGTGCTGCGTGGGCTCCTCGCTCTTCCTGAAGACCCAGCTGGGCACCGGCTACTACCTGACCCTGGTCAAGAGGGACCTGGACCTCTCCCTCAGCTCCTGCAGAAACTCCAGCAGCACCGTGTCCTTCACCAAGAAGGAGGACAGTGTCTCGGAGAGCAGCTCCGATGCCGGGCTCGGCAGCGACCATGAGAGCGAAACCACCACCATCGGTAAGACGGCAAGGCCTACCAATGAGATGGAAGGGAAGCTCTCACGTCATCGGTTTAAAAAAATGCCTTCTTTGTTAACCGCCACCCTTTCCGCCCTCCCACAGATGTCTCCCTCATCTCCAACGTGATCTTCAAGCACGTTCCTGCTGCACGGATGGTGGAGGACCTGGGCCACGAGCTCACCTATGTGCTACCCTACGAGTCAGCCAAGGACGGGGCCTTCGTGGAGCTCTTCCACGAGATCGACGACCGCCTCTCCGACCTGGGCATCTCTAGCTACGGCATCTCTGACACCACTCTGGAGGAGGTACGACAACAGTGTCCTGGTGGCACAAGAGTTTATCAAATCTAGAAAGAGTCTAAATGCACATCTTATTTCACTTTTGTTCCCCCCTCTCTCTCTCTCTCTCTCTGTCTGTCTTTCTGTCTCTCTGTCTGTAGATATTCCTCAAAGTGGCTGAGGACAATGGGGTGGATGCTGAGATCCTTTCAGGTGAGAATGACAGAAGGTTGTTTCGTGTGTATATCTGTGCTGTGCGTGTGGTTTCTTCCGTGCTGAGACTTCAGTCTGACCTCCGGTGCCTATACCTGCCTTTGCTCAGACGGCACCGTCCCGGCCAGAAGGAACCGCAGGCACGCCTTCGGAGACCACCAGAGCTGCCTCCGGCCCTTCACCGTGGACGACGGCTTCGATTGCAACGACTCAGAGGGAGACCCAGGTAACGGCAGCAACTGATTAGTACCAGTTAGCACTTCTCGTTTTCCATCGTTAGGGGCATGTGCTCATTTCATCTCTCTCTGCGATCATTGTATCACACTTCAAAAACGTTAAACATTGATACATGAGGTTTGGGGGTGTGTGCGCTCCTTTGACTAATCCACTCTGCTCTCCCCGTAGAATCACGGGAAACGGACTGGTTGAGTGGAACCGATGGGAAAGGCTCCTACCAGGTCAAGGGCTGGAGTCTGGTGAGGCAGCAGTTTGTGGCCTTGCTGTGGAAGAGGTTCCTCTATGCTCGTCGCTCCAAGAAAGGATTTTTCGCCCAGGTAATGAGGTCCATGACGATGTTCACTCATTCCTGTCTGTCGGCTTGTTCTCCAAATGGTGATGAATATTTTGAGTTACTGTGCTATTGCCGTTGAACCTTTACGGACCTTTACACAGGCAGTCCTCTTACATACATGAGATTATTTTCCTAGAAAACATTTAAACAACAGAAAGAATAGAGAAAAGAAATACGTATGTTTAATAGGTCCTTGGTATGCCTTAGCTAATCCTTCGATTTTGAGTGCTATGTAATGTAATTGAATGTAGTGGAACGGTAATGTAATGAAATCTCCCCTGGTTTCAGATTGTGCTGCCGGCCGTGTTTGTGTGCATCGCCCTGGTCTTTAGCCTCATTGTCCCCCCATTTGGCAAGTACCCCAGCCTGGCCCTGCAGCCCTGGATGTACGACGAGCAGTTCACCTTCATCAGGTACGAACGAAGGCTATTTCTCCTTTGTCCTCTAGCCTCCCCCCCCAGGGGGATGGTGGATGAGGTGAGAAATTCAGCGAGTCCTAATCTGACATAGGTCAAGCGCAGTTTTATAATTCCGCCTGAAGAATGGTCACCCACGCGGTGTGTAATCGGTGTGTCAACCCTCTCGCAGTAATGACGCACCCGAAGATGCCAACACGCAGAGGTTGCTGGGTGCCCTGACTGAGGCCCCGGGCTTCGGAACACGGTGTATGGAAGGGAACCCCATTCCGTAAGTGCCGCTGCCCCTGCCTCACCCAGCCATCCTGGAACAATGTCTCTTACACATTAAGGTTAATGGTGAAAATGAGGGAGGATGGATAACGGTTTAATTGACAGCGGGTAAAAGATCAAAAACAAAAGGTTCCGGCAGACGCAGGTTGTAAAGGGAGGTTTGGTAGTGTGGTGGCCCCAGAAATATATAGAGCACAGTGTGGTGGTCTACAAGGTGAGGGCCAGTGTAGTGACCGTGTGATCTCCATCGGCTTGCTCGACAGGGACACTCCGTGCACGACGGGCGATGTTGACTGGACCAGTCCACCCGTTCCGGAGAGCGTGCAGGACATATTCCGGCTGGGCAACTGGAGCATGGCCAACCCCTCCCCGCTGTGCGAGTGCAGCTGCGATGGGCGGAAAAAGATGTTGCCAGAGTGCCCCCCTGCTGCCGGAGGGCTGCCCCCACCACAGGTACCCGAGAGACTGCTATTGGTGGAATATGGTCAGGAAGTGAAAGTTCATTGGTGGATGTGAGAGCTATTCTGCTGGTAGAAGTGTGACAGCTGTGCCCTGTTCAGTTCACCTGTTACCCCCTGCTACAGCTCATGGGGTGCTACTGAATGTGCGGCATTTCAGATGATACCATGTTACAATAAGTTACTCTTGCTCCAGCTGTTTTTGATTCTGTGGTTTTAAAAGATTGATTACCTTGGGTTTCCTCCTGCAGAAGAAACTCAGCACGTCAGACACCCTTCAAAACCTCACTGGCAGAAACATCTCTGATTACCTGGTGAAAACCTACGCTCAGATCATCGGGAAAAGGTACGTCATTGAATTGGGATGCAATGTGGGGTCTTCTATGTTGCATAATCTTTTTTTGTTGTTGTTGTAAAGTATTCTATAAAGTATTATCAAATTAAAAACATATTTGTTGTTTTTATCCGTTCTCAGCTTGAAGAACAAGATCTGGGTAAATGAGTTCAGGTAAGTTCAGAACTGAAATAGGTGGATGTGGATGGAGATAAGTCACCAAGCTCCTCATTCCCATGGCCTTTATACTTCCGGCTGTTAACCTGAATGTGTTTTATTCAGGTATGGCGGATTCTCACTGGGTGCCAGAAGCTCACAGGTCCTGCCCCCTGGTGACGAGCTCAACATGGCGATTTCACAGATCAGGGCCCGCTTCAGCCTGGAGAAGGTGAGACCCTCGGTTCCCAGGCGTCTCTCAGAGACCTGGGCTCCTGAACCACCCACCTCCCATCTTTATTTGTTTTTCTTTTCGGGGTCATGCTCTGCCTGCAGCGTCCTATCTGTGTTGATGTTCTTTGCCTTGTTTTTTTACACCAGGGCACGGCTTCGGACCGTTTCCTCGGGAGCCTGTCCAATTTCATCAAGGGCCTGGACACTAAGGACAATGTCAAGGTTAGACCGCGGGGTCCTGTTCTTTCTGGGGAGTCCTCTCTTTCTCTCTGTCTGCTCTTCCTGTCTCCCACCTTTTTTGCCTTCTGGGAAATCCGTCCTTCTCAGGTCTCACTGCGTAATTACACTGCACAGTAACCACTTCGGGGGTATTAATGTCACTGCACTGAAAGATTGTTTTACATCAGACGTTACAAAGTGAGCCGATTGCTTTTACGTAGTTGACACACCTTGACACTGGGAACAAGCTTGTCACCGAGTATACTGTAAATGTCTTGCTTAAAGAAACAGGCGTTGAGTTAAGACGGAATGCTTTGTGTTTGTAGACTTTGTGTGGCAGTGAAGATGGATCTATGTAAATATGAATTGACTCCCGTATTGCTCCGGGCACAACAGGAAGAAACTTGTATTTGTGTAGTTTGCGGTTTTACTTCCTTGTGTTTACTTGAACTTTCTGAAATGGAGTTCATGCAGTATCGCCCTTGGGATCCGGCTCACTTCCCATTTCCCCCCACCCCCCCTCCCCTCCAGATCTGGTTCAACAACAAAGGCTGGCACAGCATGGGGGCCTTCCTCAACGTGATGAACAATGGCATCCTGCGCGCCAACTTGCCCCAGGGCAAGGACCCCAGCAAGTTCGGCATCACTGCCTTCAACCACCCCCTCAACCTCACCAAGGAGCAGTTGTCCCAGGTTGCACTGTGAGTTGCTGCCGATCATGTGTTACGTTGACTACGTGCACCAACCACAACAGTACTCCATAGATTCAAGATCTGAATCCTACTGACATACATTGGTGTTAGGTTTTTTAACAAGATAACTGTTCTACTGGTGTTCGGTGACCTTGTGCAATCTGCTAGAGGCTGCCCGAGGCGTACTCCTTGCACAAGACTGGTTTAGAAACTGTGATGTAAGCTCTAACTCCCGTCCCTGACCCCTCAGGATGACTACCTCAGTGGACGTGCTGGTGTCCATCTGCGTGATCTTCGCCATGTCCTTTGTGCCAGCCAGCTTTGTGGTCTTCCTCATCCAGGAGCGCGTCAGCAAGGCCAAGCACATGCAATTCATCAGCGGGGTGCAACCTTTCCTCTATTGGCTGGCTAACTTCGTCTGGGATATGGTGCGTCTCTGGGGGATCCCATGCTGGAGTGCCGTCTCTGCGTCTCACCCGAATTAAGAGTGTCCTCCTGATTCCTCATGGAAGCTCACATACTTTATGTTTCTGTGTTTCAGTGCAACTACATTGTTCCAGCCACCCTCGTCATCGTCATCTTCATCTGCTTCCAACAAGAGGCCTACGTCTCCTCCACCAACCTACCTGTGTTGGCCCTTTTGCTGCTGCTGTACGGGTGAGTGTTTCTGAAAGGTTCATTCATTCATTGTTTTAAATCATGTAACAAACCACATTGGTTAAAAACTGTATAAGCCCAAGAGACTCACGTGATGCATGTTTGTGCCTTGCCTGCTGTTTCTAACACTTGCTTGTTGATATTCCAGGTGGTCCATCACCCCCCTGATGTACCCAGCCTCATTCTTTTTCAAGATCCCCAGCACGGCGTATGTGGTCCTCACCAGTGTCAACATCCTCATCGGGATCAATGGCAGTGTCTCCACCTTTGTCCTGGAACTCTTCGGCAGCAACGTAAGAGAGCTGTCTTTTCCGGAATTGATGAATTTTCGTGTGTGTTCCTCAAGGATCGAAAGTCGTCACCCCGATTCACCTGTCAAACGTTTCCTCCTTGGATAGGAAATTGGCGGCATCAACAACATCCTGAAGAACGTGTTCCTGATTTTCCCTCACTTCTGCCTGGGCCGAGGCCTGATCGATATGGTGAAGAACCAGGCCATGGCAGACGCCCTTGAGAGATTTGGTAAGAGATTATTGTAACCATGGGCTCATGGTTACAATGAAAAAAAAAAAGTGATCTGAATACATGTATTTGGACCTGGGATACTTAATACTTAATAACTAAAGGTACGTTCCGTGAACACTGTTGAGAGACTACAGAGAACACCCTTGGTTAATTCTCCTGAACTGGTCGATTCTAGGTGAGAACCGCTTCCGCTCCCCACTGGCTTGGGACATGGTGGGCAAGAACCTCTTTGCCATGGCCGTGGAGGGCTTGGTCTTCTTCTGCATCACTGTGCTCATCCAGTACCGGTTCTGCATAAAGGCCAGGTGAGCATACTTTTCTGGGACATCGACCTGCCCAGGCCTGGAGGCAGCACATCACAGTCACGTCACTGTCATTAAAAACAACACATTGACTCTCTATGCTGCTCTGCAGGCCGGTCCACACCAAGCTGAAGCCCATAGGCGAGGAGGACGAGGACGTGGCCAGGGAGAGGCAGAGGATCCTCTGTGGAGGAGGACACACTGACATTCTGGAGCTCAAACAGCTGACTAAGGTACGGTGGGACTGGATCTCTGGGATAGAAACCGACCGTTATCATACAAGTCCTTAGTCTTGAGACAGACCTCTGGATCCCCGAGATGCAGCGGCAGGCCTGACAGTGTCTTTCGCTGTTTCCACAGGTTTACAAGAGGAAGCAGAAGCCAGCTGTGGACCGCCTGTGTGTGGGGATCCCGCCTGGAGAGGTAGGATCGTCCCCCCCCCTCTGGTTCCTGTACTAGATCTACGCGCCTCATTTCAGCACGATAACTTCCCCTTATTTTTCTCCAGTGCTTCGGCCTGCTGGGTGTGAATGGCGCTGGCAAGACGAGCACCTTCAAGATGTTGACCGGAGACTCCATCGTCACAAGCGGAGAGGCTTACCTGGCTGGAAAGAGGTAAGACAACACTGTCCTGCGCGCCCACATCTGTGCCGACAGTGAATAGAGGCATGGTCTTAAAAGGACTATCAATTTCCACATCTTGTCCTGTGTTTGACCGTGTCAGACTTGTTTCGTTTGATTGACAGTGTGCTGACTGAGATCGACGAGGTGCACCAGAACATGGGTTACTGCCCCCAGTTTGATGCCATCAACGACCTACTGACGGGCAGGGAGCACCTAGAGTTCTACGCCATCCTGCGTGGGGTACCCGAGAAGGAAGTGTGCGAGGTAAGGGTCACAGGGTCAACCTCAACGCAACAGGTTTACCAATATGGGGCTCACTGACGGACAATAATTTTTATCCTTTTATCCATTTCTCATTGTCAATCCTTGTTTCCTTTTCCATTTTTAGGAGTGGCCTCCTAGCCTTTTGCTGATCTTGTGAAATGACTTAACTTTCCCCCCAGGTGGCCGAGTGGGGGATTCGCAAGCTGGGCCTGGTGAAGTACGTGGACAAGGCGGCCGGGAGCTACAGCGGGGGGAACATGCGCAAGCTCTCCACCGCCATGGCTCTGATCGGGGGCCCGCCCGTGGTGTTCCTGGTGAGATCCTGCGCTCCGCCCATCCCCCATCCAGCCGATGCCTGCCGTCTGAGCAATTTCATTGCCCTGTTGCTGCGTGCGGAGAGCATTAGCCGCTTGACCAACGTCGTGACCGCGCAGAAGGTCCAGAGGCACTGGCCGCCTTACAAGCTGGACAAAGCCTCTCCTAGCATGCGCTAACAGTCTGAATGCTAGGGTATTCATGGTCAGGAAATAGCCCAGCTATTGCATTACATTCTCATAACATTGCAGCTACGTTAGCTAGGAGTGTAAGTCATATGACAGTGTCTTCGGCTCCTTTCACTGTATAATTCTCTGAGAGGTTTTGCAACACGGCCTAGATTAAACAGCTGGCAGGCTGCCTGCGCTTTGAAGGGAATTATGGGAACCCGTGGTTCCTAGTTGTTTTTACCCAGAAAATCGTTTGTTTTCCTTCACTTCTAAGACTGCAACAGGGGATTTAATACATGGGTATTTAGGTTGTCCTAAATGCTTAATGCTTGAAAACGGGAGGCGCTGCAGTTTCGGTTCTCGCTCCGTACACTCGACATAGGCGGCAGAGCGGGCTGAAGATGCCGTTGTTGCCTCTGTTTTTGGTGTTCTGCCTCTGTTTCCTTTTGAACCTTTGGGCGACCGTTAATCTGGCAGTGCTGTTTGTGACAGGACGAGCCCACCACTGGAATGGACCCCAAGGCCCGCCGGGCCCTGTGGAACTGCGTCCTCAGCATCGTTAAAGAGGGACGCTCCGTCGTCCTAACCTCCCACAGGTAGGGGCCACTGTCGGAGTTTATCAATGTAACTGCTGCAAGCAAATGCTGTTACTTTTTTTAGCAGATTTTAAAAGAACAATGAGGGGTAAATTGTCAGGTGTGACATTTCGGTGCGGGGTGAGCTCAGGGGGGCTGGCAGAGTGAAGGCCATGCAGGCCTGACCGTTGCGTTTTGTCCCACAGCATGGAGGAGTGTGAGGCCCTGTGCACCAGGATGGCCATCATGGTCAACGGCAGGTTCCGCTGCCTGGGCAGTGTTCAGCACCTGAAGAACAGGTAAGAGCAAGCAGGAGCTCCATTGCAGAAGTGCACTGCTTTTCAGGCACATAACTTACTGTGTTGATGCACACAAACCCTGTGAAATGTGCCCACCTGGGCGCACCTATTGCTAAAAAGCCAGGGGATCTACCAGTCACAGTTTGTTTTATGTCATTAGGAAGTTTGTCACAGTCCGGTACTCCGTTTGTTGTCGAGTAGAGGAGCTGTCACTTCAGTGGTGTTCGCCCGTCCTTCCTCCGGCTTGAGAAATGTTGTCAAACCCCTGACCCGTGTGCATGTCTCGTACAGGTTTGGAGACGGATACACCATCATCCTGCGGGTGGCGGGCCCTGACCCAGACCTGCGGCCCGTGATGGACTTCATCGAGAGCGAACTCCCGGGCAGTACCCTGAAGGAGAAACACAGAAATATGCTGCAGTACCAGCTTTCCTCCTCCCTCGTCACCCTGGCCCGCATCTTCAGCATCCTGAGCAAGAACAAGCAGTGGCTCCGGATAGAGGACTACTCCGTGTCCCAGACCACGCTAGACCAAGTAAGGCCCGCTCACAGTCGCAGACCATGGGGCAATCTTAAAAACACACCCAGGGTGGTAGCGCGCACCCAGTTAGCGATTCCCACCACGCCGTTTGAATAAGTGCTCGATGAGGCCTGTCGCACGCTCTCCTGAGGTTTCGTTCATTTGTAGAACTGGCCGGGAAAGAACGGATGCTTTGAGAGCGTTAGGCAGGCAATCACAAACATGATTTGGCGTGCCGTGAATTTTGACCGCTTTGTTGCGCGGTTGGGTCAGCTCTGCCGTTACCTCTGCGAGTCACTGATGCCCGGTCCCTCCCTGTCCTCCCCTCCAGGTGTTTGTCAATTTTGCCAAGGACCAAAGCGACGAGGACCACTCGAAGGACACTTCGATCAACAGAAGAGACGCCACCGCGGTGGACCTTTCTCAGCTAACAGCCTCCCTCGAGGACGACCAGAAGAAGGAGAGCTTTGTGTGATCGGACCTCTCTGCTCTGCTCCAGGGAAGCGAGCAAGAGTTTCTTACTTTTTTAGCCCTTTAAAAAAAATAAAATCATTTCTCAGTGGATCGCCGGGCCTAGAGTACGGGCCCTGGGAATGCGAATGCTCCGCTAAGAGGAACTCAATGCAAGTCAATGCAAAAAGAAAAACACAGATAATCCACTTCGGTGTCACCCAGGATGAGCCTCGTCGGTTTTAGAGGATAGCGAGAGTGAAACTTGAAAATACTTCATTTGTTCTTCGACCATAGTGTTGTGAGGTCGTAGGGTTGGCAACGTTCTCTACAATGTGTATGATTCCAGTCGCTCACTGCCAACAATGATAAATGTAATTCAGGGATTAAACTCTCCCTCTCTCCCTCTTTACACATATATATATGTATATGTAAAAAAGAGTTTGATATTGAAGAATCGCAATCATTCTCCAGGTAGCTTAAGGCCAAGAGCCAAACTGCAAAAATCTCAATTGATTACTTACATTTTTTAAATATGGAACTGTATATCTTAATATATTAACGAAGGAATGAGTTAAAATTTGGGTTACAACAAATTTGACTTTGCCACATTGTGTACAGTGCAGTGTCTGACCATTATAATTAGCCTTTTATGATCACTCCAAACCGAAAAAAAACCATTGGAACACACTGGAATGTACTAGACAGAATTTTTCCTGTGTAGGAACTATATTCACAGTACATTCAGTGTGTATGAGTTCAGACATTCAAATGAAAGGCTTTCAGACACAAAGTCCAGTATTCATGTACAAACTGTGGTAAAACGTGTTTCAACATAATGATGTGTTCTTTTAACAACAGCAAGTGCCAACAGCTCCGCCCCAAGGTTTTGTTACGAGTCTTGAATTGTTGGACGAGTGTGTACTGCATGCGTTCCTGGTGTGTTGCTTGTATGAGCCCGGTTCGGAGAAAGCGCTAGGTGACGTCAAGTCTTTTCGTTGTTGGACCTCGACGTGCATCCGGGATCCCCAGACATCCGTTTTCGCTCCCTTAGTGTCCAGTCCAGAAGTTCTTGATGGGCGTGTCACTTATTTTCCGCGCGTGGAAACCGAAAACAATGGTTGAGAGGAGTAGCAGTCGTGGTACCTGAGGGAGTGGCAAAGGCTCAGAGCGCAAGCGGAAACATCTCGCCTCAGTGTGAAGATCCCTCCTGACTTTTGTCCCAATGAGAGGCGTTCTAGAAGGCTTGGATCGAGCACTAAGTGCCAACTGCCTTTTTTTAGCCTACCGTTGCCATTGTACTGTAATGTGGAGAGCTGTGTGTCAATCCAGCGAGCACACTCTGAAGACTTGTTCCCCCCTTTTTTAAAGTTTGTTCCAAGACCCAGCTGTGTCTGCCATGGTTTTGTCTACCAACGGGCCTGGCATCCATTACCCACGAGCGTTCACGTTCAGGGCCCAGAAGGTCAGCTCTAAAAACCTTATGTATTTGTTGTTGCCATTCTGCTGCCCAAAGCTGCCAGTGGGACACAGTGCTCTGTAAAAGGTGGTTGATAAAAGCAGTTGATGTGTAGTCTGGCCATTATTCAATCAGAGTCCTGCTCGCTACTCATTGGTCATGATGGAGGAAAAGGCAGCCCTTCATTCCAAGCACTTTATATGCTGTCTTTATTGGGAGATGTTTTTGCACTGCAGTATCAGCAGACGTTTTGCAACACACACTGCCTTTAGTTTGATTAAAAAGAGAAGAGGCCATTTGTTTCCTACCGCGGTCTATGTTGTGTTCAATATACGTTTACGTTTGAAGTATTATGAAAGACTGTGGAAATTTGTTTCTTGTCATGTACTTATTTACAAAATAAAACTAGAAAAAAAAATGGTGACATTCAGTGCCTGCTGTATTTGGTGGCCGTGATCTCCACATAGTTTGGGTTTGAATTGTTAACAGCCTCACGCCATCTCAGAAAAAACTGAAAAACAAACAATGGAGATCTCTTTCCACATAAGCACTAATGCCTTTCAGCCTGAGCAGGTGAAGACACAAAGAGACACTCCCACATGCTTTGAGAATGCAATAGGCAGCAGTGGTTACATGCCTGTTAGATGCCTTCAAAGTTCTGGGATGATTATCTGTTTCCTTCGATTTCACAGTGAATTTAGACATGGCTGATCAACCTGCTGAATACATTTCGACATGCACATTACGTGAGCCAGATTATTTTCCCGACGATGTCTATCCTGCCAGGGACGTCAAGTCCACACCATGGACATGCCTGAACAGTGCACCAGCACTGGGCCTCTTACTTCAAGCAACGGCTTTGGGGTCACCGTGACAATCTGAAGTGAACTTTGAACTTTGGTTGGCGAGGCTCACAAATTGTGTCGAAAGACACCATGGAGTCAAAAGCGCATATGCCAGTTTTTAGTTACTTACTTTTGCAGGACAGGGGAAAATGTGTTACAGACAATACTAATGGCATTCTCTTTTTTCTCTTTTTATATTCTCCAGGTATATATTTTTATATTGTAATATATATATATATATATATATATATATATATTTATATAAAAACAAGAAAAAAAATTAACAAACTTCTATAATACAGTATATTGAATATTACCAATGTGAGCTTCGTGTTACCATTAAGTGTTAGATTTCTCAAAATCCATTTTAAGGTCTCAATCTGATGGCTTGACTTATATTTTGACTAACATATTATGCCAGGGACTGTGCAAATATAAAATAAATCTCCTTTAAAAACTCTTAATTCAGCCGTTTCATACTGTCCATTTGAACCAGTGAAATAGGGTACTGTTTTTCTCGCAACCTACCACCCTTTCATTTTGTTTAAGGTGACCCTTCGTTGTTTGACACTGAGTCAACACTGTCGCTGTTAGTCAAGCACCCCTTTGCCCTCAACTTTACACAGATCAGGACGTCCTGCCAGTTCGTTCCTGGGGGGACAAACACTATTTGCTGTGCTTGACTCACCCCCTCAAAGTGAAATCATTCTTTATTTTCAAAATTGAGCGACGTGATTGGGTACATCACGTGCTGTGGTTGCCTATTGAGTTATAGTGGGTTGCTGTGTGTCCATCCATTTGAATGGGTCATTGGTTACACTCACATGGTGGTACAAGCATGGTGATGACATGGTGAGGACATTAAGCTCCTTCTCCTCACCACACTCCCAGATGTGGAAGAACTGTTTGTTGTTTTCTCATTCATTTCTAGTCAGGGGCTTTGCTCAGGTGGACTTTGTTGTTGGCCAGCCTGAATACTAATACTATAATGGTGTTTTTCTGTCTAGGTTTAAGATAGTATGTGTGAAGGTTATAGCAATCTTGTGCTACTGCTCAACAGTGTTCAGGAGAAACCAAAATGAAGACACTTCCACCTGCTGGTAATTCCTATGAACTACACCAATCAAGATATTTCACGGGCTTTCGCACCCCATAGGGCCAAAATGCCTCCCCCCTCCCCCCACACATACACACACTCACATACACACACACACATATATAT
>JAOYSI010000393.1:0-18275 GCA_025775065.1 Hiodon alosoides | reverse complement strand
TTTAAATACAGTGAATGAGATGTGTGTGTGTGTGTGTATATATATATATATATATATATATATATATGTATATATATATATATATATATGTATATATATATATGTATATATATAATTCCTTTATTTTTTACACTTTAGCAGACCCTTTTTATCCAAAGCGAGTTACAGAGCTTAACATTTCTACATTCATCTATTTATACAGCTGAATACTTTACTAATTTACTAATTACTAAGTAATTCAGGTTAAGTACCTTGCTCGAGGGTACAACAGCTGTGGTGGGACATGATCCAACAACCTTACGATTACAAGCCTACCGCCTTAACCACTACACAACCAGCAACCCATTTCAAGGGGAAGAAAGTTTGATTACACTTCTGAAAATTTCTAAGGGCATCTGGTTTAGCCATATTGATGATAAACTACACTGCAGTTCAGAAAATATAAATTATACTAGTTTTACATTAGAGTTAGACAAAGTGGAATAGCTTATATTGAGGTTCAAAATGGTAAAACACTATGTCTATGGTAAAACACATTTTAAAAACTAAAAAAAAAATGCATTACTATTACTATTACTATTGTTATCAAAGTCCTAGCGAACAGCTAGGGGGCGCCCTCAGCCCGGAACCTGGTCGAAGCACCTGAAAAGAATAAAGAAGGAAGAAGGAAGATGCTGCTTGCCAGAGAGGGAGGATGTCAACGTTTTTAGTCAAAAATCTGTGGTTTTGTGCGGTGTTTTTTTAGACTTTAGATTTCTTTTTCGCTTTGCAAAAAGTCTGCTTAGTGAAAACAGCAGCCCCATGTTTGGTGCCACATTGACCGTTTCACCTTCGCATATAGCATTTTAGGTGGATATCTCAGAGTAGAACAGTGGAGGAACGGTTTTGTTTTTTTGTTTTGTAGGTTTTTAATGGTCTTTTGTCTCACATGGGCTGTTTTGATTCCTGGCAGGTGGGACAAGCCTGGTGGGCGAATGTACAGGAAGTTTGCATCGAAGGCGGACATGGGGAGAGCTGGTGGAGCTGTACGGGCCGGTGGTGTCGAGATTGTTATTTTTCCTTTCTATATATTTGGATAAGTTGTTTTTTTTTTGGTTTGATTAATTATTTTTCGTCCGGGAGAATGTGACGCGCCGTGTTTGTTCACAGTTTTTTTCTTCTTCCCTTGAGCTCCATGTGGGTCAAGAGAGATGGATAGATTGCCAGCCCTGTTGCCCAGAAGAGATCTGGCACTGCCTTTGTCCCAGTCATGAAATCTTTGTGTTGCGGGCCTTTGTTACAAAAGGGGATCACCGGGGGGGACCGGTGCTATCTCTCTCCTGTGCTATTAAATCTGCACAAGGAGGATACATTAAGCAGCACCAAGGCCTATTTTTAAGAACAGACGACAAAACTACTGTTTGGATGGAACTTCTTTTCTGTGCCGCGTCGAAAGTAACCTTGGAGGGCGGAGACGTCTGCACATGCACACCCGCGCTGGCTTTTGTGCGTCTTCCTTTGTGCGCCTGAGTCTCCTCCAAACATCCTGTGTCCTTTAGACTTACAGTGACTCACGCTCACGCGTGCATCGGATTGATGTATGAAGTGAAGAAACCAATAACAGTGGAGCCAATGGTGATGTTGAAATAAGGACAGAACTCCACACGCGGTAGGAATTCAATGTCCTCATTGGCCAGGACAGTGTGGGCACTTCTGGAGAGGGTGTGAGGGGGAATTAAAAGCCTACTCAAATATGAGATGGTAAATTATTTGGTTCTCAGCCTTCCCAAAGACTACAGTGTCTCACCCCTATACATCTTCCTGGGTTTGAGGAACCCGTTATGGAACTGCCCTAATTTTAGCTGCTCCTAAACAATGCTCCTACCATTGCAGAATGGCAATCATGGCTACAAGACTAGATTTAAGAGACAGAATGCAAAGAGAAAAATTTGCTTTGAAATGAACACCCAAAATCTTGGGGAGGCACTTATTGTTCTGATGAAAATCCCAGAGGTGGAGCAATCATCTGTTTTGGGGTGCAGCTACAAACTAATGTAACCAGCCTTTTTGCAGAACACCTTGCCAAAAAACAAGCCCCTACCTCTCATATTATTCCGACATACACATACACACTCTAATCTGCTTTTGGTCAATAAATCACTCCTGCTGAAGTTGCTAAGATGTCAGAATTTAGGCAGAAGAAATAGCTTTTGGTTAAAGTGTAAAGGTCTCAGAGACAAAAGATGTAATATAAAGGGGAAAATAATTTTCGTTAACCACTTACATATCCAACTGGTGGGAGTCGAGTGTTTGAATAAACTAAGCTAAGACTCCTAAAATTGATATACCATTCCTATGAAATTCGCTTGAATTTCTGTCAAGCGAAGATTCTGTCAAAAATAATCAAAAGAAAAGTTTCTAAGCATGAAATAAATACTATAATGCTCAGTAAAAAGTAAAAAAAAAAAAAAAGTATTATAAAATCAATATTTGGTGTAACCGCCCTTTAAAACAGCATCAATTCTCTTAGATACACTAACATGCAGTTTTATAAGACAATCGAAATAATAATCCAAGAATCTTGGAGAACTTTTAGTTCTTCTACAGACTTTGGCTGTCTCGCTTGCTTCTGTCGGTCCAGGGATTCCCAGACAGCCTCGATGATGTTGAGATCAGGGCTCTGTGGAGAATCTCTTGCAGAACTCCTTGTTCTTCTTTTGGAAAATGAACGTTTGGAAATGCAAAAATTGCTTTTTTCTACTGACACACTGATGCAAAAGACAAAACAATAAACATCAAAGACTACAAGTTAAACAAAGAATAGCTAAGGTGCCTAAGACTTTTGCACAGTAATGTATGAACTACGACTGTAGTTTGCCAATAAATCATTTGAAACTCTTTACTGGAAATGGCTTTGTGTTAGTGCCAATGTGCATATTGTACCGTGATGGACCACAACATTATGGAGATAAGAGTGAAATTCCCTCGACAACCAGTTATTTCTGGTGGGGCTCATTTAGTCAAATGTGATTAATGCCAGGAAACACCGCGCACTCCACATACCAGAGATGCAAAAGTGTTTTGTAAGCGGTGTCTAAATAGCTGAGATCATTGTGGCCAGCCCTACCAAACTTAATTGAGAAGCTCAACTGTCAATATCTTTGGCGAATCATAGCGGCCTGCTCGTTTTCAGCGAGACTCACAGTTCCCATGCCCCTACTGGGAGCAGCTGGCCAGCTAGTTACTGAAACTGACCAGTGCGGATTCCCTATGTTAGATATTTATGTTTTCAATAATCGTTTAATTATCAGGTGGAAAAAAATTGCGCGACACGTAGATGTAGGCGTGCAATTTTGCACCTTCCCTGGATGTAGCACTGTCACTGAAGGGTAACACGTGGAATGTACATGTGATCGTTGCAGAGTTATTCAAACAGAACGTGTCAAGTGAGAAATCTACCTGTAGAAAAGGCCATCAAAGAAGTATAAGGATAGCAAGTTTACCAAAACAAAGACAGAAGAGTGTAGTTAAATATTTTGAGAGGGGCTTATCCAGATGTCTATCAGGAAGGCAGATCTAAAGGCTACGAATCGATCCACCTCTTTTCCTTATTCCAGATTTAGTGTGTAAGTGTCACATTCACAGCAATTCAGCCTAAAGCTTGTGTGCATGTGTGTGTGTGTGTGTTTGTGTGTGTGCATGTGTGCATGTGTGTGTGTGTGTGTTTGTGTGTGTGCCTGTGTGCATGTGTTTATGTCATATTAATTTAGATCTTAAGTGGATTAATTTTTGTCTGCATTAGCTCAAAAAAGGTGCATTTCACTAGGGAGTGCTAATGCGGTGGATATTTATTTATATTTGTATATATATTCTCATGCATTATGAGATTCTGTGTGTTTTGTGTGCAATGTAGATGGAGGTGAATATTGTATATCTCAACTGATCCTCATGTCCGCTCACCTCAGGACAAAATCCTGGATTTAGCTATTTGCCTTTCTTCACGTATCTCAGTATTCTGCCTTGTCGGAATATTGGAAAAAATCAAGTGGGTTTGGGCACGTATTGGCTAGGTTTTTTTATTAAATTTGAAATCTTTAATCTTGAAGCAAAGGCTGGCTTTACCTGATCATGGCATTGCATTTAGTTTAAGGAATCATTAGAATTATGGATGCAATGTGGTTTACTGAATCCTGGATCGGGCTTGCTCTTCATCACGCAAAACAACTTCTGATTGGACTTTAAACCTTAATGCTAATAGGTAGTGATTCATTAACTAATTAGGTGTTACTATTGTGAGTTACAGTTTCAAAGCTGGATACATTCACCTTTTTCCTAAATTTGTTGCCACCTCAGTACGGTCTGTGATGAATCTTCCAAACTTGCTTAGTCTGAATTACTTTGAGGTGTTTTATTTTCCTTTTATTTAAACAATGGACTTAGAGGGACAGAAAGACAATTCTACAAGCCTTTCATTCACAGATCAAAGCTATCCTCAAGCAGTAAAAAAGCAGTTTTTAACCCCACTGATTCTCTACACCATCATGGATGAGTACCAACTTTTAGACATGTTAAATTTAATTGAATTCAATTTAAAACATAGTTTCCTGTTTTCTGCAGCAACAGCGTATTGATCAATGGTCCTGCCCGGTTCGGGGAGGGGGGGGACCCTAAACCTCAAATCCTCAGACTCTGCGTCATGGCGAAATGATTGCATGAAAGCAGTCCTTAGTTTGTGCCAGACAATTCCTCTTCCTCGGTTGTTGTTGTTCTTTTTGAGGGTTTTTTTTTTAGCTCCAAACGTAAAACATTTTCCCCTTTGCAGCGGGCACAAGTCCCACCCACGGCTCCTCTCATTGTCCCCCAGGGTGATCTGGCCTGGCCATCTGCTGTAGGTGTGAGGAACCAGCCCTCCTGGCTTTTCCCACTTCTGGCATTTCACGGGGGTCAAGGCTCTGTGCGCTTCCTAAAGAGGAATCTGACTCGAGGGAGAGGCATTCTGCGCTCCGGGTTTCCATAAATCGGTCTTACGGGGGAGGGCGTTTTTGGTTATTTTTCCCCAGTGGTGTGGGAAAAGAGAGAGGGCGTAGGAGGTGGAGGGGCCAGAGATTACAGACGGCGAAGCCCTGTGTGGCTGCTGCTCTGTTTGCCCGCCGTGAGTGTGAAACAGAGTGCAAAGCACTATCCTTTAAATTAATGAAAATCCAACAGCTAACAGCTGCAGATGATGAGTGCAGCAGCTTACATGGAAAAATTTCAGTCCGCCTTTCAAAAAGCACACTTTATTTTGGCATAACAAAACGTTAATCCGAAGGATCTTTGTAAATGTACACAATATTTATCTTCAGGTGACTGTGTTTGCTTAAATATCTGGAATGTATAGCCGATTAAAGGTCAGGTTGACTCTTGAAACACTTCGCTTATAGGTTTTTGAGGACTTAAGTGTCATCAGCACAGCATACACATCGTTTTGTTTTGTTTTTTCTCCTCATTTGAAACATATGCCCACTTAAACTCTGGCGGAAAAAATCTGGAACATTACAATTTCACACTTAGTAGGCTTAGTTCTCCTCCTACAACTTCACTGCTCTGGCATTTGTATTTCACTTTAACACAGGAATATGTGCAAAGATGTTTTTTTTAATGTCATTTTTATTAATCAGGTCCCTGAAAGCTCATTTAAAAACATTATGTCACGTGTCAATTTCTGTGATGTCATAAACTGTGCCCAGTCCCGATGAGTAGGTATCCCAATCCCCCATTCGCCAACACCGATTCTCCCCACAGCTGGTGATTGAGTGAAACTCTTGAATCTTTCATTGACGCCACAGTACACCTTCCACCAGGCCTCATCAGCCATCGACGGAAAAGCAAGGAAACAGAAATGTATGTTTAACAGCTCAATCGTACACAGGTTTCACTGGCTCCTCCAGCTGCTGTAAACCTTTCTGCAGCACAGCACGTCTTCTCATTCACACAGCACACTATCCGCACATGCTGGTTCTCCCTTCCGACTGGCGTGCAGCGTCCTCTCAGCTGCTGCGATGAGTGCCCCGCCAGGCTTGGCTCTGGGCCCGCCCGCAACCCGCTTCTGCACGGCACTTGCAACCTGCCTGCGCCTGATCACCTGCGCTTCAGGTGACTCTCACGTGTCTGCCAATCTTTCGGGGAAAAGCGACAAAATGCTCCCAATTTCCGGCTTGGCTTGCCATCCCGACCCCATGAGAGCCACTGCTACCCCACTGACGTTGACAGGTACAAAAGCACAGCCTTTTCTACCCTTCTAACAGAAACAACTGTCACTCGGGTGGATAACTTGTAACCATGGAAACACGCTACCTCAGCCCTTCTCAGATTTGTTTTCAGTGGCCCCGCACTATCGGAACAGATTCCAGAACCTTCCAGTGTCCAGCTTCCCGAGCTGAACAGGGAAAACAAACTGTACTAATGTCGAAAGAAACCGCAGGGCCAAGTTCACAGAGATAAGGTTTGCTGCCTTCTCTGGTGTGGTCGGCCATGGGTGTCAGGTTAGCCTTTGTATTTGGGGATTCCCTCCTGTGAGTGCGCATGAGGGAAATGTTTAAATACTTAATCATCACCTATAGGATTGAACACAAGTATCATGTACCAAAGGTGACTAAATTCTCACCATGGGGCTAACTATTTAGTGAGGTTGGAATGTGCATCAATACTTCTTAATTCCACTCAAACCACTTCTGCCAAACCTGTGCTAAGTACATCATTCGAAGATCTGAAATTGCTGCGACACACCAATGCGTGTAAGGTGCTGGAGAAACTAGAGCATGGCAATTTAATCCTCAAACGAAATTTGTCAAAAACAGAAATAGTCAACTGAGGAATGACCCACAAAGAAAACCACACTTTTTGGGGAGAATAAACATCTGAAATTTTGCAAACTGCTTAAATAATAAATCCAACCAACGCTCAACAAATAATCAGCTGCATAGACTTTCCTGTTTCCAAACCCTCACCCCTCCACTTTTCCAGCCAGCTCCGCTGGCTTTCTTCTAAAAGTCTCTTAATTATCAACAGATGAGTGTGGTTCAGTCTGTCCAACCACACTCAGGTGCACAATGAGGCCCTGGATGTGGGCAGTGGTTTTATACCACTGTTCAGCTCATAACAAAAAATCACTTATAGTGTCAGATTGAGCGAAACTAGGCAAAACTTATCTGATACTAAGTTTCGGTCAATCTGAACTTTGTTCGACTTTGTTCAGCCGCCACTGTGCAGATCCCAGGGATGGGCAAAAAATTATTTCTCTTCACACGTAGTTTTACAAAAGCAGCGACTTCTCAGTTTCAGTGCAACTGTTCGAGCTGTAAACGTTCCGTTAATGCCAAAATAATTTAATGTATTATTAAATATGATGGAACCAAACAAGACAGCTAAATAGCATAACGTTTTTTTGTGCCAATGCGCCATGCGTGAGATGCATAATGAGAGGATGTAGGGTTGGAAAAACATTCCTGGAGCACACCTTCCTTGTTTTGGGTTCAGCTCAGTGTTATGTTAATGTTTATGTGGGTGGACTTTGTCAATAGCCAATGCTTTCCTCGTGGAATTTAAACACGCTGAGATGCTGTACATCAGCCATTTCTTGCATCTTACAGGGCACAGCATGTTGAGTGGCAATTTTAAGTGGCAATCGTTTTCTTTCATCTCTTCACAAGCGGTGAAAGAAACATCACCTTGGTTTTGTTGGCTGAGCCAATGCATCCATCCGGACAGCCTTGCATTGCGGCTCGATCATTTAAACCTCTGAAAGTCACCTGACGCACGTGGGTGTAATAACCAAGGATACAACATCAGGACCACCCCTGAGACTTTAACTTGCATCCATCCTTAATACAAGTTCACAAGATCAAAGCCTTAACCACAGGAGCACACACCATTTACAGAATAGACGGAACTGGAGTAAATATTAGGCCAGGCCTGATGTTAAGTTATCTACTTAACAGTACCTCTCATCATCCATTTTTGCTCTGTAATATTATAAGGCAATTGGTGAGCTCTGTGTTATTGTCACAACACAACGGCAAAGGCACTAAGGGGCTTAAACCCTCCAGTCACAAGTCCATTTCTTAACCACCATTCCACCTGCCAGTGGTGACAGCATCAAAGACAGTGGTGACAATCAGTTCGTTCCTGTATTACTGAAGTCTTCTTTGCTTCATAAAAGGCAGTTAATCATCAATTAAATTCATCATTGTTTGATTGATTTTCTGGACTCAAAAAGTTCTTAAAATATTAACACTTCTTAAAATATTGACTATATATGAACTTCAAAAGTTACGCATTTTTTTAAAAGCTATCTGCAGTTCCTTGCAGAAATGTCCTGATTGGATAAGTATTCAGCAGTATTGAGTTTGGCAGGGTTTACTGTGATGAGCCTTTTACTTCTAACTGCTTTGCAAAGTGGAACAATGTTATTTTTGCCCATTCCTCCAGGAAAACATATTATAGTTGTCAGGGGTTTTTTGTGGGTAGCAACCTTTAATTTTCTATTTTTAGAGCAGGACGCAGACACATTATGAAATGTGCATTTTCAACCAAGTTTTATATATTTCTGATGCTCAATCAGGCGGGTTTACTTTACGATTTTTCCAGCTCTTAGTGGACGCCACCACCATTCAGCACATATGAAATTCTCTCGGCTTGTTTTGAAAGCTTATTGGTTCAATCGGAGACTTACAGAGACGTCTTAATTTACTATGTCAAACTAAACCGCTGATTGTGCACAGACAGACCATTACAATTCATCACATTTGTCAGTTTTTAGTAGATTTTGTGGATTGTGTAAATTCTGATTTGAAAGTGGAATGAGTGCATGGTAAAAATTGAGAATAATTTTATGAAGCACAATATGTTTTCACAATATGATTTGTCACAATATTAAGTGTATATTAAGTATATATTTATATAATATGAAATGTTTGTTTTTTTAATTTGGTTTCTTTTAACAGGGTCTTTGTCTAATTTTCTTGCCAAGAGAAAAAGTGACTTATTTATATCTTTCTTTCTGTGGCCAATCTGCATGGCCCAGTGTGACCGTGATATGCCTGATTTGAACAACATCTTGATCGATATATGAAGAATATATGTTGATGGCTTACCAAATTGTTTTTAAATTATTTAATTATTAAGAGTGAACTGGTTTCTCAATAAACCAACGTGGATATGCTGATATTCAGTTTTGAAACAAGTCCCCCCAATCGCAGGAGGTATTTTGGTTTCATGGTTCAGTATCCGTACGATGTAAATCAATTGACAGGAATGGAATAAACATGTTTATTTCTTTATTTCTTTATTATGGGGCCAGATATACTACCCTAAGGATTGAATCACTTGTCAATGCGGTCATTCATACTCGGAAATGCTTAAACGTCAGTAAATACAATGCTAACAGGACAACTCAAGAGTTTCAAAACACCAGAAATTGACTTTATTTAATTTAGCAAATAAAATTAACTGATTAACTTTGAGTGAAAACTTGATATTCTCAATGCATACTTGCATGCCATTGCATGCCAGTTTAAATCTCTAATTAGTTAATGATCTATTAAAGGTTGTAAAAAAAAAAAAAAAAAAAAAAGATTAAAAACAGGTGTGTACTTTGGAAAGTAAAGCCCACTCTACATAGAATGTCGTTGCGAATATCACTGGACTGCTGATGCATCCTAACTCTCCTGTTAATGGTCCACTGTGTTATCGTCCAAACAGTGTCCTTCAAGCTTCTCGAGGGAGAAGTTCCTTTTGTCCCACAATCACAGATCACTGCATCCATCATTGCAAGTTTAGTGCCATTACTGTGACAGCGCTTTCCACTGGTGTGTGTGTTAATGATTGGAGAACCCTGTAATAGGATCACAATAACGCACCTCTGGACCAGGACTCTACCTGTGTTCTCAGCGATCACAGGGACTGCCAGCATCCACCAAAGCCTCTCCCACGGACGGAAACTGCTCAAGCAGATCATTTCTGACCTATTTGCAATGAAAGGGGTCATTTGGCATGGTTCAATCATTGTAAACAAAGACCAGCCCATCCTTTTTAATGGTCACCTTTATTTTCTGGGCTTGGAATAAAATTGTACACAGCTCATCTGGGAATTTTAATTCATACGAATACGTGGCACAATAAGAAATGTATATGCCATTTAAATAAAATAAATAAATCTTCTCTATTGACTCCTTAGTCTGATTGGTCATATTTATAAGTAATGCTCTGCGGACCATCAATTAAATAACCCCATGCGTTGGATAGTTATCTTAAACCCCCCCCTGATTTCAGAAAAACGTATGCTCAAATGTATTAAGTGTATTATAAAGAATTACTGAGAAAATACAGAAACAATGACAGCAAACTAACATTACAATGCCTCATGGTTTTTACCAGGCATAATACAAAAGCACAATGCCTAATACTGCTTAATTCAAAGAGCCCCAAAGCTTATGAAGAATTATTATCTAAAACTCAACTAGGACTTTTTACATAGCTAGCATATGTCTTATGCTAGCTCATGTAACATACACATTCAGTACTAGTGTCGTAAAATGAGTAATGTTTTATGGGACAAAATTGATGAATGAGCACTGTTCAAGGCTTAATTTAATGCATGGTGGATTAATGGACACTTGGGCCCAGGAAGCCGTTACCTGACAAAGTACAAGGACGCACTTAATGCATTGAGGCTGTGCACTCAGTGACAGCTCACATTGAGGGCTGTTTGTCTGAGTTTTTGTATCTTCTATTCCGTGCCGCCGTGTGCGTACTGGGCAACTACTCTGCTTGTTCCGCTATTGTCTGAGGGTTGCCATAGAGACCAATAGCAGTAAGGCATCCCATGAGTGTCACCATGCACTCCTGTTATGAGTATGAATATAAACTCTTCCCACATTTAAACGGAATGGCTTATGTAGGCAAATGGATGGTTATGGTGATATGGGCTGCACATTATTATTTTCATCAGGCAAGTGCTTAACGAGCCTTCCCGTTTGACGTGTGGGAGCGTCGAGGACAGCGATGCTGAACGCAATGGCAAGGAACGCTTGGTTCTGGGCTCTCTTTCTTCAGTTTGGACAAGCGTGAAACGTTTGACTGCAGGTACCTTTTGACATGCGATTTGCCATTCAAACAATGTCCGCAATGGCCAAAGCTTCCTGCTGTGCCTGTTGTATACAGGCCAAAGAAGGGATTGACAGAGGGTAGATGAATGATTTAGTGTAGTACTTGCGGACAGTTCTTGCCTTTTCTTATTTCCGACAACTGTCTTAGCGCCCACTTCCATAGGTCATTAGTAAGGTAACTAGCCATTATCATCTTCCCTCAAGACATACCTACAGTGTATGATACTTTATGCCAGCATTGGGACCAGCCCGCCTATTGCTCAATGAGGAGGAATATCAGGAATTCTTTGGACAAAACAATGAAAATGGACAATTCCACACTTTTAACTCTGAAAGCGTAATAATTGTACACAACTTTACATTGCGCCATATTGGCAGATATATATTGCATTGTGAAATGTATTTATATTTAATTGCTCGCTACTGAATTAGGTTTCTACTGTTTTTGATTTCTGTACATTGTGCTATTTCAAGTGAGTTGCTGTTTTTACCACAGATAAATAAACCAAAATCCTCCAATGCACTGCAAGAAATCAAAACATTAATACACGAGTGAAAAAAAGAAAGAAAGATTCTATTATGTTTAGGTATTTACCGGGAAAAAGGTCAACTTGCCAAACAGAGCATTCATTGTGTATGTATTTTAGGAAGGTTTAGGAAGCCTCTCCTCCACGCAGTGAAATATTGTCAGATTGCAGATGTATTTAGCAGTCTTATTTTTGTCTCTTTTACATTTTTACATTTTAATCATTTTAATCACTCTCTTCAGAGCAACGAGCAAAAGTACCATAGTTACCAGCATATGCTAAGTTAACCTCCGCTTTGAGGCAAGTGTCCAAGCACTTTCAAAAGGCTTTCTTCCTCTCCGCTGGGGGTTCATTTGGTACCCCTCAGAAAAAGTGGATTAAAAACACTGCCAGCTTTCCCCCCCCCCTCATTTGGAACTTGAATAAATCCCTCCATCACTGTCCCCTTAGAGAAAATCTAACCTTTTCAAGGAGCCTGTCTATATTTTAATTGTTCGTAGCAGTTGTTGATTATGTTTGTGGTCAGAAACCAGACAGTTAGCTGCAAGGAAGTCGTGAAGGGACGTAGGAAAATGTGAGTTGCCTAACATGACATGCCAATTTTATGAATTGAAAAGGAGTGGAACAGCAACAGCTGAGCCACATTGATGATATTATCCGTGGAATGTCAAAGATAGCAAAATAGCCACTTTAAGTCCATTGCAAATCCCTTAACAGGAGGAGGTTCTGCATTAAGGCAGATTTTTCATATCACTGTCAATAGTAGTACTTTATCTCCAACCCAGACCCTGGGTCTGTACCTAGTAGTAGCTCTTTGCGAAACTACACACTTTATGTAACAGCATGAACTCGCATGGCTGGAAAGTCCAGGCTGGTTTACCTGTTACTGCACAGACGTGTTCCAAAAATAATATGAAGTGTGATCCTGAATGATATGTCGGGATCATACCTTGTGATCCTGTGATGCAATTAGTCTGTCTGTGGTACTAGACCAAATTGCATTTTCTCCTTTGCTTCAGACATAAACAATGTGGCTTACGGATGCCAAAAGTCCCATGACTGCCCCTTAAATGAGAAACCTAACGCAGCCAAGGGAAAGAAAAAATAGGTTGTTTTTTTTTGTGTTTTTTTTTCTGTTGTACCTAGATTGACTGACTTTGACAAAGAAAAATCCAAATTCAATTTCCACTCCCATAAACTCGAAAAACCGTGTCAGACAGCTGTGCCAGGTTTTGGGTTAAGGTACACTAACAGTTTGACTCCCCTTTTTTTTCCCCCTTTTATATTTTTTCAATAGAATTCGATAGGAAGACCTGAACACACACACACACACACATGGGAGGGGGGGGGGGGAGCTAGACGCTAGTCAGAGTTTGCCTGTTAACTGAAAACTTATTGAAAAATATTAGGGGAATTACCAAGATATAGTTAGCCTATAGGCCAAAACACAGTGGCGGTTGTTGGTTCCCGTCTGCGCCACGTGACATCTGATTCGATGCCTCAGAGACAACTTGTTGTTTTTTTTAAGGCTCCACTGAACGATAGACATTCACCACTTGATCGACACAAAGCTGACTGAAACCCAAGATATTGCTGTCCCAGGACAGCCAGTGGCTTTCATCCAGGAATTTTCCACAAAGCCCCCTGTCTCAGAAGGCAAGCGGTGGTCTTTGGGATGGTCCCATCTCCGCACCCTCGGCGTCCAGCAACCTTTTCCAACTGCAGCATTGAGAAGCTCTGACACCTACTTTCAATAGGTTGCCCTTTGATTTATTCTTCTGCCTTTAGTGAGTGCCCTCAGCCTTTCTGGAAAGTTCCTTTCCACCCAGACAAGGAAAACTAGTGCTCTGTACGGTTTGGGGCCATTTCCGACATTCATTGAATTCTAAGAAACTACATCTAAGATACTCAAGAATTCCCCAGCCTTTTTTTGCTATGGGAAAGACTGAGATAATAGGGAAGCCTTCCACTTTTCATGACTTCAGGAGCTCTCAAAGTCAAAGGTTTCTCGAAAAGTCCCAGAGAAACAGAAAACATTCGTTTAGACATTTAGTTCATGTACGACATGTATTGCGCTGGTTCTGTTTTGACTACAAGTTGTTAATTCACCTTAATAACAAAATATAATCCCTTTGTATTGATTGAGTCATTTGATTGATTATGCAAGACTGAGTAAACCACGCTGTCTGTCACCATCAGCCAAGTCTACCTGAGTTTCTCTGTGTGGGCCTTGCTATTTGTTCTATTAATTAGTGCATTTTATTAGAGTTTTTCAACCTGGCATGTCAGTCTTAGCAACTACTCTCATTGTTCTTTGAAATCCGTCCATCAAAATAGGTTTTCTCGTTGGAGGGATGATTGACGTCAGCACCAGAGCACTTAACTCCAGCCACCTTCTCGCCTTTTTTCCTGTTGAGACTTTTTTCGCCCTGCGAGATACACACAATCAGGGGAAGTGGCCCACAGATTACTTCCTTCCCCCCGAAAAGTGGTGATCAGCACATAATGGCAGATAGAGGAGTATTCTCCTACTCTGGGGATCTGGCGCTGTGAGAAGATCCTGTATTTTCTTGTCTGACGCTGCATCCCCCATTGATGTAGCCCGCCGCTGGCCTTGAGGGTCCCAAACAGAGGGCTCAAGTGGCGCTCCTAGGAAAATCCTGCTCTAAAAACTCTAATTTAGGAATAGGAGTTGTCTGACATGACGCAAATGGCCGCTCAGCTAGTGTCTACTTAGTAGATGAAGAACGAATGCTTACAGTGATACTGACAGTTCTTAGTAAGTGTAACATTCAGTTTACAAAAACCATCCATAAAAAAATCCATACATTTTATTAAACACGTGACTATGCTGTGGCTGAAAATGTTTATTACCGGTATAAGGTATTTGGTAATGGCCAGGTGTGATGAGACTGTTTTAAGATTCTTTCAGTTATGTGTGAATAAAGACTGCTTGGTGCCTGGCAGTGCATAAAACAAACCCACCCAGACTG
The DNA here is from genome assembly GCA_025775065.1 of Hiodon alosoides. NCBI lineage: Eukaryota > Metazoa > Chordata > Actinopteri > Hiodontiformes > Hiodontidae > Hiodon > Hiodon alosoides. The sequence continues at coordinate 3,629 of JAOYSI010000393.1, read as the reverse complement.
GGGCTCGCCTACTGCACAGCCAGTTTCCCTAGGCTGCAGCTCGTCCATCACTACCCAGCACTTAGTCATCTCCCTCGTAGGGGCCAGTTCCCCCTGCGCCGCTGGAGCCCAGCAAGCCTTCCTTAAGCTCAGAGGGAGGGAGCTTGAGCTCTGAAAACCACTGTCCGTGCCACAGTGGGATCAGGGACGGGGCGGTCGGAGCAGGCCTCCGCAAAGAGAGGGGAGCGGGCCATTTGCTCCTGAAGTCTCGTTCATCCTGTCCTTTTGCCTGCTGTCTGTACGTCTACACTTGCATGTTTTGCTTGTAGTTTTTTTTTTCTTTTGGTGATCCGTCTTCTCCCTGTTCTTAACGGTTGTCAGCTCTGTTTTTTATGCCCTGCTTGTGCTCCTGATACCAGCCGTGTTTTCAGCATTCTTTGCATAACGCACCTAGATCCATAAAACAAGGCAGGAGATTCACCATAAAACAAGTTAGGAGATCCACCATAAGACTAAGCATCAGATTCATCACAAGTTTACGCTTCCCGATTGTCACAATTCCCCATTCTTCCCACACATTAGAGTAAGAAATTGTGCGGTAGCTGGGTTTATTTTCAAAGTAAGAAAGACAATTGAATCTTCATAGCACTGAAATGGGATCGCCAAATGATGGCATGTAACACACACAGCGTTAAGACTCTGGGATGTGTTTCTCATTCCTCTCCAAGTTTATCTTAAGATTATCTTAAGAAAGTTTACCTTAAGATTAATTCTTTGTTCAGTGTGTGTGTGTAGGGGGAGGTGGGTCTATGTCAGTCTATGGGTTTAGATTCATTATCATGCCCCTTATTGTGAAGCCATCCATTTTGCTAGATGTCTGTCTGATGTCTTTGCATTAGCATTTTACCCTGGGTATAAAGTGATGCTGTTGCAGAGATTTGCATTTACAAATGCCTATGTCACACAGTTCCACTAAACAATGAAATACAACAGCGCACTCCTTTTAGCCTAGGCCTCTGCTTCAAAGCCCTTGTGTGGATTTAAAGGAAGCAAACGTGAGCATGTTCCAATGTACCACCTCACCGGTGCCCGTCCAGATGTTGAGACATTTAACAGAAGCCAGCGGTGATAACAGTCTGCAGCTTGTTTTATAGGCCACTTAGAGTCCCTTTGTTCAAATCATGAGAAATGAGAAACACCCCTTGGTCAGTTGTCCAACATCCCAGGGTGCTGTCTCGACACACAGCAAGTCGTTTGTCACCCTGCTGGGGTGCCCTCTTGTTCATAAATCCCCCAGGATGTGACTGGAGGGGTGGGGGGGGGGGGGTTGTGCTGTTTGAGCCGGTGAGACCACATTCCTGTCTCCAATGGGCTACTCGACCGGACGACAGACAACCCACAGGCAACAGGGAAGAATGGCGGAATGCCCTTATCTCACCCTTGACCTTTTTGGCCAGCGTTTCCACGTACGTCTGTTTGATTGAGGTAATTATTTACAGGCTAGGCTGCAAGTCCTTTTGTGCAGACGGATCTGGAGAATCCCAATGGTATAACCATGAGGAGAATCATCTTCACAAGACTGCTCCGACATCCACTCATAGTAGCCTACTTATCCACATTCATCCATTTTTCTTGTGTTCCTTTCTTTGTTATATTACATCCAAAAATATATATTTTTTAAATTTTTACATCAATAGAATAAGAAGATTAACGCTCAATTTTTTAGCTGATATGTTTCTTTTTTATGAAACCTTGACTGAATTTTATTGTTACTATTACAGGTATTGTAGTGCAGTAAAAGACATCACTGTCAGTCTATGGTTGAGTAGAAAAAGCCTGTACGCCGGTCAAATCTTTCTTAATATTTATTTGTTTGTTTGTTTATTCATTTATTTAAGAAAACAGCATGCAGAGACATTTGCCTTCATGCATTATTATTCCATAACATTATACAATATTACTTTTGTAACAATGCTTTGAAATATAACTGGGTTAACTGCCATGGGAAATAAAGCCCATTTGACTAACTGAAAAAGTCATATTTGAATGCTTGAGGTGGAGGCCAGTCCGGTAGGTTGTGCTGCAGGATTTTTTCCCAGGAAGGAGGGAATCCATCATTAATAAAGCCGCGACTCTTACATGAGAAGCTAGAGGTCGGACCGTGGTGGGTGCAGAAGGTCTTCCGGAAAGCTGGAGGAATTTTCCAGGTCTTCTTTAAGCAACAACAGGAACAGGAACAGAAAAGTGCGATTTCACATTTCACACTCCTGCGGCCTTACACATACCAATCCACTGTGTGGTCATACAGATTTCATTAAAGCTCGCTTCTGTGGATTTGTCTCATGCAAAGGTCAACCCAAGCGTCATATGAATGATGCCTGAATAGAATTGTGCAATCGTTGCTGCAGAAGAACTCAATTACATTAATTCTTCAGCTGATTCAATGAAAGGGGATTTTTTTTAAAGACCTATGGCTATGGGTCGTTGACCTGATGGTTAGCAACTGATAAGACAAACACGTCAATGCGCAATAAAGACCTGCACCGCATAGAGAACACAGAGTTTTGGGGAACATCAATAAAGACCTCTTCCAAGAAGTCACCTTCACAGAATGAATCACAGGATAGAAAAACAATACTTTTTTTTTAAATTGTTTCCTCAGGATCATACAAAATATGAAATATTGACGTAAATATTCGGGGGCCTTTTGAAGTGGTACCTTTGTCGGACGCTCAGGGTGTGGAACGGGATGGAAGGCCAGCGATGAATCATGTTCTCCTCGCTTTTAACTGTCGAGAGGCTGCCCAGAAGTACATGCTCCTCGTCGGATGTTATTTTTACCCTGGGAACAAGTCGCTGTATGATTTATTACCTGCTGACCCAGCCTCTCCTTCCGATATGAAATCCAGGCGCGCTCCGCGTGATTAGAAAATACTACCCAAGCCCTGGGCGACCATTGTTCCAGGGTCTGCATGCATGCATGACGGCTTCCAGCAATTGTTTCGTGGCGTAGTCCCCGGAAGTGAGGTTTGCGAGAGTAGGACCCACGGAGAGATTTGGGCTGTAAGGATGGGTGTGCGCTCCTCACCCTGATTACGACTCTATCTCTTGGTGACAAAGGACGTGCTGGAAATACGCTGTCCCGCCTTCCCATTCAGGGTCTATAATTAGCTGACAATTAGGAAAAAGTCTGTTTGTTTGCTTTTTCCACCTCGTCTGAGTGCCCGTTTTTTCAAGCCCTCCCCCTGTTGGCCACTTTGGTTGTCTTCCTCAGGGCAAGAACGGATTCTGGTCTGCCTTCACTCTGGTCTGCAAACACTGCCTGAGTTCTTTCAGATTGCACGCGTTGAAACATTTGCACGCAAGTGCGTGTAAACACAACCAAATCCACAGCAGGCTTACGTGCATGGATGCTCTCACATGCACACCAAACTACACACACAAACACACACACGTGCAATAGGCACATGTGTGCAGACCTATACACACACACACACACACACACACAGGCACACACACACAACTACACACACAGGCACACACACACACGCACACACACCGACACACGCACACACACACGTGCACACACACACACACACGCACGCACACACACACACACACACACACACATGCACGCACACACACACACA
>JAOYSI010000392.1:0-18275 GCA_025775065.1 Hiodon alosoides | reverse complement strand
CAATAGCACCTTTGGAAATATATTTACTGAGAAAAATGGTGACGTGTTCAATACTTATTTCACCCGCTGTATGTATGAAGGAGGTTTCCTTGCTGACACTTCCACTGTAAAAGATAGCTGGATAGTGCCCCGCAGTTGTGTAATTGCTCAGGAGATTAGCCCTGTTGTCCAAGAGACAGTTCAGTAATTACTTAATTATCACCTGCTGAAAAATGAATATCAGTGTGGTACATTTTTCTTTATCCAAGCCAAAAAATCCATGCTGTTGCATACAGAGAAAGATCAGGCATTGTGCGTGTCTCGTCTAGAGAGAAGATAGAGATGAATGCACTTTGTATTTCAACGTCTACCTTTGCTCTCGTTCACATTGTCATCACATTGTTTAAAAGTGTTAACCTTGAAGCATGTTCCTTTTAGGTCTCCTGGATATACTACAAAGTATATTTGAAATGGTCTTGCCTGTAAAAGTAATTAAAAACACTTGTTTATGACACATTTGACTTCTCCCGTATTTCTCCCAGTATCTTTGCAGTCAAAGCTGGTGGATATGTACTCAGCTGATCACAGTGGTGGACTCAGGCTGTCTGAGGGGCGAAAAAAATAAAAAGGGCACCCACTGCATGTTGTGGGGTACCATTGTGCAGATATTTGTGATTTGCCTTTACGGTGAAACAGTTCCAAACACTGGGTAAGATTAAAATTGTTTTATTATGTGACTCAGATTTTAAATATAACTACTACACTATTAACTGTTTAAACATTTATTTGAAACACACACACACACACACACACACACACACACACACACACACACACACTTGCTGCCACTAAACTGTTCTTTAAATATATATGAAAATGCCACTATAGAGGCACCCTATGAGGGCACATTGTCTCGCATGTAGGAGCACGTAGAGGCCAACTCATTTAGGCAGTCTACAGGAAACTTCTTCACCTGTTTTTGCACGTAAGGGCACCTTGGAAGGCACTTAACCACATTTCCTCACACATAGGGGCACCCTAGAGGGCACTGCATCACAATTTTTTCCATTGGAAGGGTGCCCATTAGGGCACTGCATCACGTTTCCTTGCATGTCGGTGTACCCTGGAGAGCACTGCATCACATTTTTTCCACTGGAAGGGCACCCTAGAGAGCACTGCATCACGTTTTCTCCACTGGAAGGGCACCCTAGAGAGCACTGCATCACGTTTTCACCACTGGAAGGGTACCCTGGAGAGCACTGCATCACGTTTTCTCCACTGTAAGGGTACCCTAGAGAGCACTGCATCCCGTATTCTCCACTGGAAGGGTGCCCAAATTGCAGCAACAGCACTTAACATGACTCAATCTTGATAATATGTGTGAGTAGCAAGTAATTAACGTAAAACATATATAGTTTGTTTAACGTGCACCCAGAATACATGAAACACTGACGATCGGTAGCGCAGCCCAGATGACATTGTGATACTAATGAGATACTAAATTGCAAGGCCGAGAATACTTTAAATCACTTTCGCACTATGCAACATAATGTAAAGAATCCTTGACCCAAATACTCAATTTCACTTAACTTTCGAAGAGGGGCGCTTTCAGTTAATTGGGTTTAATGTAATTTCTGTCAGCCTTACAGGAGTAGCAGCTATTACCTCAGTGTCAATATAGGAATCGTAACCCCCTCATCGTTTTTTTATTTTATTTTGCAGAGATATGTTTGAAATATAAATCTATAGGAAGCAAGCCATCTCGGGGTAAATCCTTTCCGTTGTGACAACATGAACTTGAAAATAATAATTTAAAATAATTCCACCAATTAGGTCTCCAAAACAAAAACATTTTTTTCCCCTCACAAATTCATTTTAATTCCATCGGAATTACCATCATGGTTGTGAACACACTCTAAATTGAGCTCTGTGGGAGAAAAAAAAGTTCCTGACAGACTCTAGACAAAATCGCTAGACAAATTTAACAGACTGCCTGTGGATTTGTTCAAAATCTCCACTTTTTACATGGCCACCAGTGAGCCCTGGCTGGGCTTTAATGGAAATTGTTTTTTTTGTTGTTTTTTTTTGTTAATATCTTAATTCCAGATAATTCAGCAGTTTGGGAGTTTTTGTCATTGAATCCACAGTCTAATTATACACAGTTATTAAAAAAAGGGCTTTCTTGCCTGCTGCTGTTATCCAAAGCCTGTAGGATTTATGTCTCATCTTGTGCCCCCGCTTGTCAATGTGCCCTGCTCTCGCTCAGCGCCTCAGCTGTCTCCCTCTCCATTTAAGTCACTCCGTCTCATCTCTGCTAGATGCCCTGCCCGGCAGTGCAGATGGGCTAAATTAGCGGGACTGAATTAGACACTGTGCGTCAGCTGCTTGCCCGAAAGCTGTCACCGCAGTGTGTGAAGTGAGCCGCAATGGATTCTCTCCGACTTCTGCGTTTTGTCCAAAAAGCCGATCTGATGAAAATACCCAGGGCCGGGTCCTCTGCGGCACGTCTCTAATCCAGCCTCAAAAGCCACACAGTACACTCTGGATACCTGTGAGAGATGAAAATAATGTGTCAAGTGCGTAATTATTACAATCAGACAACACATGCTCAGGGAGGATTCTCAACACCTAACACTTTTTGGCTCTTTGCCAGAAAAAGGCTGAAGGCTCGTTTCATCTGTGATAGTACAGCTGCAAGTTAAAATCCTTCATTCTTTATGATGGCTTTCCCTCTTACGGATATCATGGTTAAGGACACGTTTCACCTTTAATCTAGATGGGACATTTGATTTTTTCTGTATTACCACTCACCGCTAGCCATTTGCCAGTGTACCATAATTAGAAAATTTGCTAACCACGAGGGTAACTGAGGTTCCTAATGGCAGCTGCGTTGCGTACTGTTTACATGGCAGACCTGTCAGAAAGTTCGCTGGTTCACTCTTGTGGGACCCTCAAGCAATGTAGTTAACCCGGATCACTTAAGTTAATATCCAGCCGTATGAATCGATAAAACATTAATATGTAAGCTGCAAAAGTTGTTTTTGAATGAGAGCGTCTGCTAAGCTAAAATTAATTAAGGTTGAGCATGTAGCCAATCTGGATAATGTCCTGAAGAGGTTCATTGAGCTTGATTGCACTGGGGCATATGTGCCTGGGAACCATGTGAAGTGGGGTGTTTAAGCCACAAGGCAGGCGCATTTGAGAAATGATGATTAAGCCGTTTAGGAACACCCCAACCCCAAAACATTAAGCCATTATTTTGACGTTGACTCACATGGTACTTTTTTGCAGCCTAGACAAGAGTCCCACTTCTTTCATTTTAAAGACATGAGATTGTGGTTGATCGGTAGAGATTCAGTGAAGATGTACCAATATCCCTCTTGGAAAGTAGCACCCCATGGAATTGTAGCACCCCATGGAATTGCAGCACCCCATGGAATTGTAGCACCCCATGGAATTGCACACGAGTCTGCATGAGAATTGCAAGTGTTAAAATGCTTGTATTACATCAATTTCCCTTTTGCCTTTGAAACGATGTTTATTGTGGTCAATGCTGGGAGACCATTTTCTTTTTTTGACCGTCAAACAAGGTCATACTGCTGATCTGAGGCCTGTGAACTTGAGGAAGACAGAGATTGAGAGTGGGAGTGAACAAAGGCAGAGGAGTCAGGGAAAGAGTGGCGCTGCAATGTCCCAAATTTAGTAAAGTTTCCTGAGGAGGAAAATGAAGTAAGAATCAAACACATTTTAAGTGGTTGAATTTAATTGTTTTATTATAGAAAATATATAGTGATTTATCCTTCATGTAATCTTTTTTGTTTGACACCCATTGAACAAATTCATTTAAACTGGGTAATCAGCAAGCATAACTATGATTGCAAAAACTAGGCTGCATTGAGGCCGAGCCAGGGTTTCTTACGCACATCTGTTTAATCTCCAGGAGAGCCCCTTGTGCTATCAGTGCTTGCAGGCCGTAAACAGTAGCTGTGCTTGTCTGGAATGCTTGGCCGGGAATGAGTACGAGTGGTGCCAAAAGACAGGGGTCAGGGGTACAAGTTTTACTGCAGCGTGCGTTGAAGATAACCTCTCTTGTGATGGCAGCTGGGAGGAAAAAACATTGCTTGTCTCATGCAATTCTCAACACGCAGACTAATCCTTTCCTGTCAGAAAGAGCAAGCTGAATGCGCTCATTGTCTGTGAATGGACAAGGGTCATTTACACTGTGGTTTTCAACAGCACCTCCACAGAGGCTCTTCTTAGAAAAACAAATGTGGATGTGTCTGATAGTGGTACAATCAGTGTCAGGCGAAAGTTTATTTGTTCAGAGTCATTCAAAATCAAGCAAGATTTATGGCAGCCTTTTCAGCTTCAGAGCTGACTTTGGTCCTGCATCATGTGTTTTTCACACTTGTCGTTAAGCCCAAACATTGTCATTCAGAGCATATCTCCCCTTTCATGTGCAGGCCTTGACAGATGTTCATGTGATCATGGTTTAATTACCCATAGTTCCTGGACATATTTAGAAACATCTTCATTGTGAAGGGGATTAGTTTGCCTACTTTGCCATCAGAAAAAGGGGCTCTCCAAAAAAGATTTAGGGGATGCCCGGAAGCTCGGTGTTATAACGACGCCCCTGGACAATGGAGCTTGAGACTGGTTTGGAAGAGTGACAGTAGCCGTGGTGACCTGGGAAGAGAGGACTAGTGTAGGTCGTTTGTGAACCAAGATATAAATTAAACATTGATCTTGTTCTCATTTTGTCCTGCTCACGTGGGCAACATGGCGGAGGGGAAAGTCCTGCGTCGGGGTGGTTTGTAGGAAGGGTCACCATGGCATTTGTTTCTTCCAGTACTGCTGGAGCTCATTGTCCCAGCCCAACTGAGACCTACATTGTTGGAACTCTGGAACTTGTGTAGAGACAATCCCCTACCACAGCTGAAGAACATTTGAACCAGCGCTTTGTTCGGGACCCAGACAAGCACCACAATTCGTCCTTTCTGTATACATACTTGTCTGTGACGTCGTAGCAGCGCTAGGCTCTTTGTGAGAAACCCATATTGACATTTTTTGCAGCTATTGTTCGCTCTGCATTCAACTGGCATGGTGCTCAGTAAAGGCTCTCGCACTTAATTGTTAGCTCGCCTCATCAAGGCGCAGAGTAGGTTTAATTGTTCGGGGGGCAACATGTAAATGAGCCACAGGTCTCCTTAATTCGGCTGTCCTGTCATTTCCCTCATGGGGGTCTAACGCGTATTGGCACTGACTCCTGCGCCTGGACCAGGCTTTGCTTACGGGTCCATCCGCGCGGCATCTCTTAATATGGAGATGAAAAGATGACGAATTGCTGAGATTCTTAACGCGCTGTTTTGATCTATAAGCCACCAATACGCGGCACCGTGTGCCAAGGGCACCAGTGCTCAGTCACAGTACATAGTACGGCACTTGTATAGTATAATACATTAAGCAAGATTAAGAAGAGAATATATTCATTGTACTCTTCCAGGCCTTGCTACAGTTTGCGTTGGGACTCAAACAGATCTGAATTCCCATGTTCTCCAGGGCACAGGAAAAAAAATGGCACGCTGGCACGATTATAAAGGGGAATGTGTGGACTTTCAGAGATGGCTCTGAATCAGCTGGAAACGGCGCAGCTCTCGCTCTGTGCAGATGGCGGTCGACCCTCTCAGCCGTGGCGTAGACACTTAGAAGATGAGGATGGTGCCAGGAGTCTCTCCAGAGGTGTCAAGGTACATTCACCCACTTGTCATTCAGTGGCAATCCCATCTGAAGTTTATTATTTACCGCAATTATGATTATTATCATTATGTGTCATCTGAGAGAGTTAGCACGGAGGTGCTGTCAGTCAATATGAGACTTCATGCTAAGCTGAGTAGATTGAGGAGCTCAGCTCACAGCTGCGTTCTGTCTATTCTTGAGATCTCTTCGGGGAAGGCAGGGAAAAAAGGATGAAATAATTGTTTTTATTTTCATGATTTGACTGCTTCTTTGTGACAAATGAAGCATTGTACAGGCCAGGGCTGTTCAGAGACCACTAGAGGGCTAGGGGCTCAAAGCAACGTCTATGTGACTAAAAATCTGTCACTGACTACACGTACTGTAAAAAACCTGTTTTTACTGGAGCAAAAAAGAAAGAAAAAGAATTAAAGGCCAATCCAGTGATTTTCCAGATAGAATCATGTGACCACCAACTGTTGCTGAGTGATGATTGGAGAGAATAAACAGTGCCACCTGCAGCCCCACGGCCACCTGTAGGGGTACAGGCCTGTTGGGAGGGACGTGCCTCAACTAAAGCATCCTTTCTGTGTTAATTCAAATGCAGAGCCTGCTCTGTATTAAAAATGATCATTCTGAGAATTTTAACTAAGCGTTTCTGCACCGTCCCGGTATGTAGTTGTTTGAAAAAATTTGAAAATTGATAACAAATCAAATAAATAAAAGGAGAATACCTAAAAAGGGGAAAGTAGTGACCTTTTATTGGCTATCAGGTCCAAATAATCAGTTTAGGGAGGTACACTTCCCAATTTTGGCTGGGATGTGATAAGGCAATTAATACACCAGGTCAACTAGTAGTAAGAGACTACTGTCACAAGGAGCTGAACCTCCTGCAAACTGATTGTCTTTGATATGATGCAATTGTACCTTGCCATGGAATGCTGAATCCCAGATCGCTGTTTTAGTTCTTTTAAACGCTTTTATTTAACATTAAATTTTTTTTAAATGAACGGTACTCCGCTAGTAAAGATGAAGACCCAAATAAGGAAGGTATCAACGTTGTCACGAAGGTGAAAGATAATGGAGAGAAACTATAAAACATATGTAAATAGATGTGCATAATAAAATACAGTAGTCCTTGGGTTAACAGTGACATTGGTTAATGGTTTTTCGGTTAACATCCTGTATCCCATGGGATCTCATGGTTTCAGCAAACCTCAAAATATAGTTTTTAAAGGTATGTTTACCTTACGCGTGTGGGCGTGAAAATGGATTAATGCTTTTAACATGTAATTCCTATATTCGAATTAACAGTTATTGTTATGATTAACGGTTGGTTGTGTGGAACAGCTAAAAAAATGCCAACTGAGGGACCCCTGTAAACCAGGCTCACTGAGATAATCACCGTCAACAAGCAGGGCCTCTGGAGGACCTCAATAGGTAAAAAAATGTACTATAAATGGATAGCAAGAGGACGTAGCTACGGCTGCAGGAGAAATGCCACCTTGTTATTCCACAAACCAGACAAGCCAGTTAGCATCTCAGCAGGAAGACATAAAGAAGTACCACCACAGAAAGACCAAAAGACATTCCTTAGTCCTAGAGTTAAACGTAGAATATATTTTACAATATATATTTAGAATTGCTGTATGACTTCAGAAGTATTAATATAGTGTTATTTTAGTGTGAATATACTGTATATAGGTCTTAAGGTACTCAGAAACACTCCCATTTCATCAAACCTATCATAGGTCTTAAAATACTGTAATTTTTTGCAGCTAGTATTATACTCTGAACACATAAATTATGTTTCTGTTTTTCTAACATGTCCTTCCAGTTCTGTTTTATTTACTACTCTATTAAGAGTTTTATTTGTGTTGTACGGTAATATAAGGTAACTAAACCTAAGAATACTGCTCTTCTATTTTTATATTGCAGTCACCATTGTACTATTTTCGTAATGCAGCATGCAAAATAAAACTGACTAAACCCTTGCCTCAGCACAGCCTCCCCATTGCCATTAATAAACTCAAACTCATTGTCCTTACCCATAAGGATTCACCATTAGGTCCTCAACACCATCGCAGACAAATATACTGCAACTTTTTGTTTTAACTTTATCCAGCTGGGAATCATCAGAACAAAATTGGATTGGATATCAATGATGGAATGTCTACCATCTTAACCACTGCACATTGAGCTGTCCAAATTTTCACATAAGGAAAGGCCTGAAGCCAAATGAAGCCTGATGGAAAACGTTATATTTTTCACCCCCCTTTAAACAAGTTAGATATAGACTGATGTTACAATTTTTGTTAGACTTTCGGTTTCTCATCTGCATGTAGAATTTTAACACCAGGTACACCCGGTCCTGCATTCCGAAGGCTCAAGCATATTGAGATTTTTTTGTATGGGTGTAAATACCAAGCTATGCTAACAATAACTTTAACAAAGCCAAGCAACATTGTTGAAGGCCTGATGCTTGCAATAATTATCTACTCATTCCTTACTGCTGAATTCCTCTGCCTGCAGAATAAATCAGCATGAATGTAGACAAACTAGACCAAAAGAGATTGGACCCTAATTGGATTAGCTTCAGAGTAGTATCTGATCCTTCAGTTCCAAATGAAAAAAAAATGCTTAATAAGATAAAGCTTGCACTAAAGTATCGAGTTAGGAGGGCAAGTGGGTGCACAGTAGTTCTCATCTGTTAGCGCAGGCGTTTATTCTGCCCTTGAGTGTATGGTCAGGGCCTGAGCAGCCATTTCTCACACACTGCTTGTCTCACAATGATGTCACGTTAATGCTTGTTGTAGGCAGACTGTTGATTAGACCAATAAGAGATGAGGGACACCTAATTATTTATCAGCTCTCCAGCTACACAATGTCCTGTGAATAGAATTTCAGATAACTTTCGTGCCCACTGAGAAAATGTAATGACAATACAACATATAAATCTACTGACGATAATACAAAATGTTACTAATAAGGAATGACAATTTATTTTTAAATAAATGATACAGCAATTATAAAGTCTTCATAAAGTAATTACACTGAATGTTTCTTTGTTTGAATTGAACTTGAATTGAGCATTCATTCTCAAAGTTAACCATCTATCTGTTACAAATCGTATTTTAAACCTTTTTGTCGCCTTTGCCTCGACCCTTCATCATGGACATCTTCCGTAAGTTAGAAACGTCTGTGTCTATCAATTGCCCTTCTTACAAGTACTCTTGTTACATGTTACATGTCTGAACTGCAGATTTGTGTAATCTTTTGAACAGTCCCGCAGTTTTTACGGCAACAGGAAATGACACACGCATTTGTGGTCATCAGAACCATTGGCACAGGACCAAGCGACCAGTTCCAACAAGCCCCCTGTTGCCTCCTATTCCTTTTCCTCTGATATCAACACATGAAAATCAGGGTTCTTCCTTTATGGGTACTCTCTGAAGTATACGTGCATGAAGGGCTTTGGGCACCATAACTGGCTTTTAGGATTTTTTTCTTACTTTTTAAATCATTCAAGGAAGGGAGTTAGCAGGAGAAATAAAATATAAAGAGATTGTTCACAAACCTTCACAGCGAGCCCACAAAAAAATCTCCATCTGTGTCCCACTGAGGGGCTGTGACCACCACAGCAATCACACAGCCCAAATGACTAATTTTACGGACTGACCCATTTTAATGCTGGCGGGCAGTTCATTTAGTTCCATTGTTAGGTTAAATTATTAAAACTAAGTTTGGGTCGACAGAAAGGGAGTGGGGATGGCTTTAGGAACTAGAGCTTATTATAATCCTATTTTGAACTCCAAGTGACGGCTGGGTTTTTTCGAATCAAGCAGTGTTTTAGTTTAGCACTGCTCCTGTCATTAATTTGCTTCCCTCCCACATTTAAGGATTAGAATTATTGGTATTGATAGAGCAGCTTCCGGGTTGACAGGGTTGAAGAGTAACTTTGAAAAAACTGGCAATTTTTCGTTTATGCCATTTGTGATCATTGGGGCCGAATGCATCAGTTTCACCACTTTTACACCAGACAAACCTTTTGCTTTTAAACCGCAGCTTAGCGCATGAGACATGAAGTTCAATGAACAAATCAGAAGGATGTCCACGACAGCACTTGGAGCATGCCGTTAAATAACCCAAGAACCTTCCAAGCTGTCTGATCTGCTCCCACGGCAGCTGTTTAGTGAAGCTGTGTAAAAAGTAGGCTGCACGAATCAGAAGGGGGAGGTTGTTTAGTGGGGTGTAAAAATACGAGCAGTCTTTGCATCTGAGGAGAGTAAGGTCACCGTAAGGTCACCGTAAGTAGGAGCGAGGCCCCAGAAGAGCAGGGATCTGAATCACTAGTGTCATAGATAGGAGTACGGCAAGCGTATTGTCAAAGCCATAAAAACCGTTCCGTGGTTCCGATGATGGATTCAGAACAGTAGGCAGAAGCAAACAGAGGGATTTCTATTATCTTTATGCATCCCAGGGGAATCAGCCATACTGCCGGTGATGTTGTTCACTAGATGCTAAAAATGTTTACACATTAAGGAAAATAATTTGTTGCCTCTTTCTATCCTTGTAAGCACCTGGGATTGCAGTAATGTGGAGGTAATTTGAAAAGGCAAGATCCCTTGCTGGCCGTTTTGCTTTTGAAACAGCCCTTCCTGTGTGCCTTTAAAATGAAATTTTCAGATTATGCACGTCCTCAAAGCTCGACCTGAAACTTCATTCCAGGGAATTTTCCATTACTGATTGCAGCATATATTTTTTTCAGATATGGGAGTTAACTGGATATAAAAAAAAAATAAAAAAAATACAAGCAAGCAATTGTTCACAAATCGTAGCTTCTTCACAGCAACACCCTCAAAAAAAATTATCAGCCAATACTCCACTGAAGGTCCACCATAGTAATCAGTAGCTGCAAATGACTCAGTTTATCACGCACAATTAACATTAACCTCAACCCCAAGGGGCTTTGAGAATGTAACACAGTCAATGAGATAAGAATGTTTCTGAAATGAAATTCACATGTTTTGAAGGAGGCGAGAGGTATTAAACACACAGAAGGTGAGACAAGGGCAGTCAATAAAAAGCTGGTTTCATATCGGATTTGACAGCTGTGTGGTGATCTATTGAGGGAGATACGACTGACTGACTTGAGACTGACATTGGCCACTGTTCCTTTCTGCACTCGAGGGGTGAAAAAACAGAAAATAGAACTACTGGATGCTAAGAGGCAGTGTCACTATCTATTCAATTGATGCCAATCATATAGGCATAGTTTTAAAAAAAGTCTGCAGCCCGGAACACAAAGGTGTGTCTTTTGTTCAGGAATCTATCCTTGGTTGATGTAAAAACATAATCAATGCTAAACATGTAAATGTGGAATGAGAACAGCGTGCTACAGAAACAAACATCATGTGGTTGTTTTCATTTTGTAAACTGAAAACTTCAGAAATTTTTTGTGGGTTTGTGCACCCTATGGCGGCAAGCAGGTTAGTTTGACCAAAAGTATGGTCACACTAACGGGAACTGACCATTACCGGCACGATACAGACCAGGTGCCAATTCATTTTTTTGTGTGTGTGTGTGTGTTTCATAAATAAAACTGCTAAAATATCCATTTAACTCTGATTTATTCCAACAAGCCCACGCACGTCCGCAAATTTTGGGCGTTGCTAGCATTTCTCTCGGAAGCAGCTGAAGAACCCTCCGACATCTGACCACGTCTGTCATTGAAAAAAGAGCTCCCTCCAAATCCCCTCTCCCCTTTTTAATTTTTGCATATGGCCCGCACGATCAGTCTCACTGTGCACTCTATCAAGCTCCCTCCTTGGGCTCGCAAGCTGATTACGGAGCTTTTGGCAGCCCAATTGCTTTGAATTATTTAAATCTCTGTTAAGCCCCTGTACATATATAAATGTGAGACATGGATGAAGCGTTGTTGTGTTTTTGCCCCCCGTTTTCCTCCCGCTGGGCCTGTTGAGAAAAAAGCAATCTGATTCAGAAGCGTTCTGCTGCCGCGGCTTAGCCTTGTAGGGCCCGAGATTACTGTACGCCAATCGGCGCTCTTGAGTCGGGGATCGCAGGCAAAGTGCCACGCAGGGAGTTCATAAGCAGCATCCTTTGTTCCCCCAGCGCCTGGCGTACTGGGGAGGCTCTCCGCCGATCAGACGCCGTCTGGAGCCGCGAGGAAGAACCATTAACTGGAGGACGCCTCGCTCAGGGACACCGGCGTACAACCGGGGAGTGCACACAATCAATACCCCCACTCTGGCTGGGAGCAGGAATAAATGAAAGTACACTCAAACGAGAGGATAAATAAATAAAGTGACACTCTTTCTTTTGCATCAGGCAGGGAATGCGCTGAACAAACAAGATTGCGTTTAAAAGACTACTCTGGCTGTCAGCATGTTACTCGTTTTATATATTATAAATCTGATACGGATTCATACACCATCAGAAGGAGAATTATGAAATATATAGACAGAAATACTGTATAAAGTATTGAAATGACATTTATGAATTGTGGGAGCAGGAAATCTCACATTTCTTTTTGTGTGCCTCTGTAGGCATTAAAATTTTAAAATTCAAATGTGTCCATTTCCCCAAGAAATGAGTCAGAGCCAATGAAACTGACATAAATGACGTTGTGGCTAAATCCTAACACAGAAAATGGTAAAGGGCTAGGTGTTCACCCAGTACTTTAGTTTTAACCTAGCTGTTAGTTTGATCCATAGTAGCTGTACATTGTTAGTGTAAACTAAGCATCTCCAGTTAAATCTGTAGACCCTCTCTCTAGTGGTCTGTGCCTTTTTTCGGAGCTAGCGGAACCATGACATGTTTAAGGTGAACCGAGAGGTCACCACCCCTTGTTGTCATGTGTTGGTTCATTAGATCAATTTAAAGGCGGCCAGAAGAGAGCTCCCTGAGGAGAAATGCAGAGAACATCTAGAGAGGAGCCCGTTCTCAAATATAATTTCCCTTCAAGGTACCAACGGACTCTCCTGAGGCAAGCTTAATGTTTGTTGAGTATCTCACAATTTCCACATTTATTATTACAATAGGCTTAATATAATTTCACCAGCTATAGACTGAACTTGACTTAGAAACTGGTAATAGTTGCTATAAAATTAATTAATTGTGTAATGATTAATTAAATTATTTCCATCATATGTGCAATTTAGAATTTCAATGCGATTTCAGTGGGGTATTTTTAACAATATTATTGCTTCCATTTACTCATCTTGTCTTCCTGTGAGTTTTGCTAATGGAATACTCGTCTTTCTTCATGAAGCTTCTTCATAGACCCACGCAAGTGAAAGGTGTCAAGTGAAAGGCAATTACAGGTTAAAGGAGGTGGTAGTGTTAAGGGAAATAGTGGGTGAGACATGTCTTAAAAAGGTTATGTAACAGCTGTCACTGGTTGAATTGTGTGTTGTCTAAACTGCCTTTCCGTCAAGCCTTACTGGGCCTCTTGGCTGCACTTAAACTCAGTCCCTCCCAGCCACGGGGACCAGCTTGTTTCCCTCCGCTGCAGTGGAGGTAGCCCTCGCATGCCACAAAAGAAACAAAAATAAACAAACACTCAACAAACACTTGAGTGCCTGCTGCCTACATTTCCCTCTATATAACTAAAGTAAATTAATTAAAGAAATTTGGGAAATTACCCAAAATACCATAATGCAATTTAAATAAAAACTCTGGTCTGACACCTATGACGCTAACTCTGGGCACCGGATCCTGCCAGCTCAATTTCTTGTCTTAGTGCCTCCCTGGACTTCCTTATCAAGACCACTCAATTACGGCATCCTGAGAGGGACAAATAGAATTCTTCCTATTGCCTATCAACAAAAAAATAACACTTGTGTCTGGGCAGGCTGCCAGCTCGTGACATAACCAAATTGGCTAGATGGAGTAAATCGTTTTTAGAGCCATTTGAACCTCGCAGAAGCAAGAAACACAGTTATTTTGGAGCTTTTATTTTTTATTTTTTTATTTATTTAATATTATTTCATTGTAATGCAGTAAATAAGGTTAAACACATAAATCAGCTACATATCCTGAAATTAAATGGGAGAGTTTAACTTCCCCTCTATTGGAGAATTTCAGGGTATCTTGTCTGAGCTGAAGCTTAACAGAAGGTGGGTTAAACAGCAAGACAATGATCCTAAACACAGTATAATCTTCAACAGAACAGCTGAAGCAGAAGACATTTTGCGTCAAGTTCAAAGACTGTTAATTGAAAGGAAATATTCGGAAGCGAGTGGTTCACGTAAGAAAGCCCACAAATATCATTGAGTGGCAGCGGTTCTGTCAGAAATGGGCCAAAACTCCTCCAAGCAGGTGTGCAGGACTGATCAGCAGGTACAGGAAACATTTATTTTCAGTGATTGCTGCTAGACTGATTCTGATGGTTCCCATACTTTTTCTGACAAGGAAATTGAACGTTGTTTCACTTTGCTCAATAAATAAGTGTAAAAATATATATTGTTTTGTTATTTGTTTCGTCAGGTTCTTTTATCTATTATTTAGACAAAGATCTGATCTCATTTTAGGACACATTAATGCAGGAATACAGAAAATTCTAAAGGGCTCACTAACTTTATCTCACTTCAGTAACTTGCTTTAGACGTACCAGGACATACCAACATCAGTGATACATCCAGACACTTGCAAGTTTGAGCAGTTGGTAACTCCTTGGCAACCATGATTATGTTTGCATATCTTGTGCATTTTTGAGAGACAAATGTCAAACATTATTTTGAATGATTTGGTAATGTAATTACGGTGTCGGGGTCTCCACCAATTAATTGCTAAGTACTTTGGTGAGTGGCTGTTCCTGAACATTTGACAACCGCGAACGTGGACCTCTTTGGTCTTTGCTTGTAATGATGACAAAAGACAACAGCTGATGCTTCCACTTATGGTTTAAAAGAGAAGCTTCCCCTCTCCGCTTGCGCTATAACGGATCAAATCAGATTGGTTGTGCCATAATGGTAGGGCTGCAACAGTACATTCAAAAGCATCACATGAATCCAAACAAATCTCAATTGCATTTGGTTGAAAAAAACGTCAGCAAAAAGCTTTAACCTACGGTGCTATGCAGACAACACATGCATCAGCCAGCAGAAAAATTATGCAAACCCAATGCAATAAACAAATCACAAAATCAATACTAAAAGGCCAAGGAAATGAGCTGAGACAGGATTTATTTCTGCTGTGTTTTTGTTCATCAATTTGCAGAGAGGCCCGAGAATAAACAGGTCGCTGTTTTTGACATTTCACTGCGTCTGTGACAGAAATGCTCTTTCACCTTTGGCTTTACTCTTTGAATTATTCTCATCTTAAGCATTTATGTGCCACTGAATGCGGCCGTTTAAATCAAAAATTGACCTTTTAATCTCAGTTTTAAGTACGTAATGCTCAACAATGAAAAACCTGACCAAACTGGAAGAGATGATAAAAAATAGTTTTATGATATTGTCGTTATGATGTCCAGTATCAATAAAGCTCCGCAGGCTATGACGTTCAGAACAGATTGGTTTATTTAGGATAACGTAGCCAATACAGCATTCATTTTTAGTCCTGTCGCTATCAAACTCCGAGGATTTTGAGTCTTGTTTAAACTTATGGCCCTTAACCTACCCTAGAGACTGCATTGACAATGTTTGGTTAAATTGAAATACTGGCTGGATTACAGCTTAGACCACTACAGTCAAGGACAGGGGAAGGAATACCTTTTTATTTCCTTTTGCAGGGGCGTTCCAGTTGTCCCGCAAGGGCTTCTATAATTGGAGCCCTGATCAGATGGCAGGAAACGGGGTCTTTTAAAGGAATTGGTGCAGACTGGTGGCAGCAGTTTTGGGGGTGAAGATGTGTGACACTATCGTCCAAGACACAGGGGTTTATTTTGTTATTTATTTTATGGCGTGTTCTGTGTGTTTCCTTCTGCCCCTTTGTCTCTTTCCCCACTACTGTAGCCTGATAAGGGTCGGGGGAGATGACAAGGAGGCGGCGAAGCGCGAGGGACTTAGAAAAGATCATGGAGCAGTCTCTTGCCTTGCCTTGCCTTGCCTTGCCCTCCCTTTTTAGCTAGCTAGTTTCATTGCTCTCCCATGCTGATATGGTTTGTAAGAGACATTTACCTTCAATCAAAATAGTTTCATTTACATTGAACCGATGCAATTTGTTTGAAGGGATTACAGAGGGGCCTCACTGATATTACAGAATTTTTCACCAAAAGCAGCCATTTCTTAGCAGTCTATTTAATAGCGTTTTCCTGTTTTCTGTTCGGAATTTGAAGTTACTCTGTTACATTTCTGGAATTACTGCCATTTATTGTTAAGGAATAACTTTCCCAGAATCTAGTTAGTATCAACCTTTCTGTGTAACATTTGTTTAGTCAGTACTTAGCAATCAATTGCACAATCAGTGCTTAACTTTTGTTAACAATATGAGTGCAATAAGTAATAGTTTGTAGATATTATTTTCCAATTAAGAATAATACTTTCTACTTGCCTTGGCTTATTGTCTTACAAATTTCATTAATTAACCATAATAAATCTTAAGGCATTAAAAATAGAGTACACTTCAGCATACTAATTCAACTTTAATAATGAGGCATTAAGGCAGTCAGCTCAGATTAGTTCCTTTGACAGTTTTCTTTTCAAGTGACCCATAAAGTAAATCTGAAACAGTATTTTTAGAGCACTAATAATACTTTCAGCTAATTTAAATTTGTTCTCTAGACACCTTCTTCTGCTCCTCGGTTATAAATGAAAAGAGAGTGATCTGCTGTGTTGCTCTCAGAGGAAGTTGACGGAGAAGATAGGCATCTCTCTGCTGACTTTGACTTCAGCAGACTAAAGACAAAGTGGCTCTGTAGCTCAGAACAGGGGTGCTGGCCATTGTTTAAGTTTGCATTGCGTTGCGTAGAGAAAAAAAAAAGAAAACAACGCTTTTGATTCTAACTGTTATGAAGCAGATGCCTGATCCGTTCCCCCACTGTACTGATCAGCAGAATTTAAAAAGCTGTAGCCTATGTATTACAGATGGAGATTTTCTGATAGATTTTTCTGTAGCTTTTGCAGATTTTTTTTCAATAATAAAGATTGTGATCAATTTAAAAAATTTAAATCTAAAACTAAATAAATAATAACATTTAACGGATTACTTAAATTGGCCAGCAGCTATCCTGAATGACACAGGCACCATTTTTTGATAGCTTTAACGGTTGATTAGCGGTTGATTAACGGTTGACTGCGGCGTCTCACATCAGCGGCGCCGTGGGTCACGACTGCCGAAAAAGCCTGAGCACCTCTGAAATAAAGAGGACACTTTTACACGTTTAAAACCAAGCAACAGAAGGCTTTGAACCACAGCACGCCGCTCGCGGATAGCGCACTTCAGAATGCAATCGGCACCGTTTCCTTCCAGCCGGGAGCATAACTCTGATCCTGAAGATATGACAGATTTTGTGACCTTAGTCCTTATTTTTTTTGGGTGGACTGGTGAGAGAGCTGAAAGAAGCTATGATGTATTTGTTTCATCAGGCAATCCAATTTCCAATTAAAGCACGCTGTTTTCTGTGAAGGGCTGCAGGTCCAAACTAGAACCAGTGGAGGAAAAACCAAGGTCTGAATAATTTATGTAATTTGAGCAGCTGCATATTAATCTTTAATTTCAATGTTATGAGTGAAAAACCGTGAAAAACAACACAGAGGAAAATATACCAAATATTCCAATATTTCCAAGGCCCCCACAGAATAACATATTCAGTGCATAAAACACATCAGTATTTGCCTTAATTAAATAACATTATTCACTTGTTTAATTACTTAACTGTTCTCGGCCCTTGAGCAATTAATTCACTTAGCCACAAATTTATTCCCGGGTACCAAATTGTTTAAGGTACAGAATAAGCGGAGGAAACACTTTTATCTGTTTATTACTACAAACACATTTCTTCACATAGCTCTCATCGCAGATGACTGTCAAGAGATGCTCAAACAAGGCCAGCATTCAATTAACAGTTCTATCAAACCTAATTAATTGCTCTCATATGGAATAAAACCAGCAGACACAGTGTGTCCCCAGGATGGGGACTGCAAAACATTGCTCTGAATGACAGTCTGGTGCCTTCATTACCATATCTGTAAATAATTACTAATTGCACGTTGTCTAATTAATATGCCCCCAAGGCTACTCTCCATCCAGTAGATGGCTGCTGAGATTGCTGCTGTAACAACTCACAATGGAAACACACCCATGATTCCGATGCACTCATGATGCTGAGATTGCTGCTGTAACGATTCACAATGGAAACGCACCCATGATTCCGATGCACTCACGGTGCTGAGATTGCTGTAACAACTCACAATGGAAACGCACCTATGATTCCGATGCACTCACGGTGCTGAGATTGCTGCTGTAACGACTCACAATAGAAACGCACCCATGATTCTGATGCACTCACGGTGCTGAGATTGGTGTAACGACTCACAATAGAAACGCACCCATGATTCTGATGCACTCACGGTGCTGAGATTGGTGTAACGACTCACAAT
>JAOYSI010000391.1:0-18275 GCA_025775065.1 Hiodon alosoides | reverse complement strand
TATTTGTCAATACCCTTGACTTAGATGAAGATCAGATCACATTTTATGACAAATTTATTCAGAAAACCATGAAATTCATACATAGGGTTCACATACTTTTTCTTGCCACTGTATATTATGCTACAGTACTGTATAAAACTGTGTGAATGGCTTTTATTATGTTTAATGCATGCAAAACTTCACTGGATGAAATATTTCGATCTCTACCAAACAGGAGTCACAAGCAGCTCAGCTCCAAATCTTAATGGAATTTCTTAAAGAAGCAAGAAGAAATAAAAGAGAGGTATGCCCCCCTTTGTGATTGTTTTTCTGACTGTTGGAAATTTCAGAGCTTTTTATAATGAAGTTTTTATGCATGATGGGAATTTCAAGTGCCGTATTTTATTCTGTTTGTCCTTTGCGAATACAATGATCGAGCCAAATTTCCAGACATCTTTGTTTTTTCAGCAACTGGAGCAGCTGCAGAAGGAGCTGAACTTTTTAGAAGAAGATATCAAACGCGTTGAGGTAAGGGACAAGTCCGAAGGGCTGACTGTTACGAATGTCTTAGGCGCATGTAATAAATGATGTAAAGCGAAGATGCTTTCAAAAATAATGACAAAAGTAACTAAAAATCTATATTTGGCTACACCGTTAGGCTGTTTTATAAGACTGTCGCCTGGTAGATTGTTCCAAGCATCTTGGAGAACTTTCCACTGTTCTTTTTCAGAATTCGGCTATCTAACTTGCTTTTGTTCAGATAATGTTTAGACGCCAAAAATTACGTTTCTTTACTGACACACTTATACAGAAGACAAAAAATAAAATAAAGGCTTTATATTTTTTTTAATGTTTTGCACATTGGCACAAAGACCTTGAGACCCAGTTCATATTCATTTGACATTTTGGCTTCCAACTGAGTAATGTATACGTTCTTTTTTTTAGGAAATGAGTGGGTTGTACTCCCCTGTGAGTGACATAGACCATAACTTGGACAGCACCGTTCCTCAGTTTGAAGTTTCCCCTGCACACAGGTAATCTTCATTTACAGAATTATTTTTTTTTCTTCTTTTCAAAAAACCAAGCCAACAGTTATAAATAGTAGCAATTTCTAACAGACTGATTTGATTAGATTCTTTCTGCTGTGTATGTCTGGGGAAGTATTAAGTTGAAATAAACGTATAATCCTTGTTAAAATTCACTAAATGGTTTAATGCCGCCCCCCCCCACACCCTTTATAATTTCAAGTATAACTGCATTTAACATTGCGTTGCAAATATTTTCTAAGGTAATATAATTTTCTTTGTCCTTTGAAATCAGAAGGATTTTTAATTCCCTTGTTTGCAAATTTTGTTCAGATAAAGATAATGAGGTTAATGTGCCACTAACATGATTGCAATTGCGGAGTTAGCCTGTAGTTGAATTTTTTTATTTTATTTATTTATTTTTTTTAAATGCAGACAAATTAATTGTATTCATTTTCAGGCAGTTGTATTGGTTCGGAAACAAGTGCATGTGGTTGCGTTTTGCACGGGAAAGTCCCAAATGTTCTTGAAGTGCTAAATCGGTCAATAAATAAATCTATATAAATTAGAGTAAAGGGGAAATCGGTCACTTTGTGTAAAGTGTAAAGAGTGTATTTCAATAGGTTCATGACTTTTATGCTAAACAATTTTTTGTTTGTTTTTCCAGCAGTATTATAGATCCCCCAGAGTACGCCCAACCTCCGGGCTTTGGTGGCAGTTCCCAGGTGGGTCCGTCTATCTGTACCATCCCTACCTATTGAGGATCATAGGTGTCTGTTGGATTTAATACACCCATGTCATACAGTAGAGTGACAAAATATTTTGACCTCATATTCCCTGTAAGTCTTTTGACTTCTAAGTACTGCTGATGGCTTTTTTTCCCTCTATGCTAGCCTCTATAAGTTAAATTCTTCTGTTGAAATGGTGGATGTTTTTCTGCTTTAAGTAAATTAACATTGATTTGCTAGATGTGGATATGTGCCAGCTGCAGCCATACTTGTCTTTACATGTTAATTTTCACTGTTAGGGGAAACGGCAGACGTGGTACAACAGCACTCTAGCTTCTCGACGAAAGAGGCTTACAGCCCACTTCGAGGACCTGGAACAGTGCTACTTCTCTAACAGGATGTCCCGGCTAACAGGTAAACGTAAACTCCCCACAGGCTTGCCCCCAATCCCAAATGGCTCCCTAGAAATTTGCCTTCCATTTCGGGTGTCGCCTGATTGGAGGGGTCAGGACGCAACAGAAAGGGACACTAGCTGGCGATGAAGCGAGGCAAAAGTTAACATGCATTGTACCACGGTCTTTACAAATGATCTTAAGTGAATCTTAAAATGCTAATGTTGATATTGTAATTGCTAAACCAGAACTACATTTTAAAAAAATCTTTAGTGTAATGACTTTGTGGTTAAACCTGAAATCAAAGTTTCGGGATGTTTCCATGGTTGAATTAGTGAGAACTTATCTCAGCCACGCGCTCCAGCATTTTGGTCGGCACTTGCACTCCGTTTCTATGGTTTAATTGGGAAGCTGAACAGCGTCTTCCCCTCAAAGCTATAAGCTCGCTGCATATCGGGACGCCCTGACTGCGGCCTTGGAATTTTCAACACACGTTTACTTAAGCACACTCAAAACTCATGCTGTGACTATTTTTATTCCCTTCTCACCCAGCAAAAAGCTTAGTTAGGAATGCAATTAGGGGTGACTTAAGGGTTTTAGATAATGATCAATTAAGTTCAGTAAGGCTGCTGCTCCCAATATTTTATTTGAAGCAAGATTATTTAGAAATATTCTTACAACTATATTAAATTGGTGCATTTGAAGAGGTGTGTGATTTATGGTCAGATTACAAGATATATTCTGCAGGTTACGGAAAAATATATACCTACATTTTACTGAAGCAGTGTAAAAAATTATGAATCGTGAAAATATTCAGAAATGTTTTGACTCGTATGACCTCTTTTGATTGTTCCCATCTTAGACGAAACCAGGACTGTGAACCAGCTCGATGATTTCATGGAGTGTCTCTCAAAATTCACACGCTACAACTCTGTACGGCCTCTGGCGACCCTTTCTTATGCCAGCGATCTCTACAACGGCTCCAGTATTGTGTCCAGGTATCCTCTATTGCTTTTCACAATTCTGACTAAACAGTTATGTTACTGCAGTGTTGATGTGTTCTTGTCAAAATGTCTTCATGAATGGAGTCATAATTTGTTTTTGCTTTGTGTTGTCCAGAAGGTGGTAGTCTTGCATTACCGATTTTATCCGATTATTGATGAATATTTTGCAGTATGAAAAAGGACATTTGTTTTCTTTTATTTTTGGGAGGTAAAGGCCAGACTTTTGAAATGTGGTAATAGCATTCTATTTTGCTCACAGTGTAGTGTTTGAGTTTTGAAGATTGTAATCCCCAGATCCTGTAGTGATAGCCTGAATTCTTGGGTGACGTAGAATCTTTAGTCTGAACACTTGAGGTCACAAGCAATCAACTAAATTGGATTTTTAATATATCTTGAATGGAGCTAATAATTCAAAGTGTGTGTGTGTGTGTGTGTGTTCATTGTTTTAATTAGACTCTTGATTGCCCTTTTATGATATGCTTGTACTACTTAAGC
This sequence comes from Hiodon alosoides, assembly GCA_025775065.1. Taxonomy (NCBI): domain Eukaryota; kingdom Metazoa; phylum Chordata; class Actinopteri; order Hiodontiformes; family Hiodontidae; genus Hiodon; species Hiodon alosoides. The sequence goes on along the minus strand of JAOYSI010000391.1, from coordinate 14,652 downwards.
AAATGGGACGGAATAGTAACTTGTGGCCATTGTGTAATCGGAATGTTGCTGTCTCAAAACCGTATTTTGTAAAATAAAATGTTTTGTGGCACACTGTCTGCTTTAGTCTTGAGCCATGTTATTCCTAATGGGACACATCCTTCCGAGCAGGCTCAGTATTTTAACAGAAAATCTGTAATCGCTTGTCTTAGAAGCAGGAGCTGTACCTGTATATCGCCCTTGTCTTACAAAATATTTGTGAATAGGTGGGATTTTAAAGCCTGCCCTATTTGAATGGTAATGGGAGGGGGAAAGCCAGTGAAGTGTTAGACGGCTCGTGTTGAGGACTGGGGTTTCAGCGTTTGACAACCTCGCTTTTCTCTGCTAAACTCCCCGCTTTGCAGTATTGAATTTGACCGCGACTGTGATTACTTCGCCATCGCCGGCGTCACCAAGAAAATTAAAGTGTTTGAATATGGAACGGTGATCCAGGACGCAGTGGACATTCATTACCCCGTCAACGAGATGACATGCAACTCCAAAATAAGGTACAACTGCATTTTTCTTTTTGTCTAGTAGAGGGGGCAGGAAAAAAAGGTTAGCAATTTCATTGGATGTAGCAAAGCTTTCAGAAAGGGTGGTTTGAGTCTGTAATGGGCTATGCCCATGCATTTGTTCTGAGAGCAACAGAACACATTTGGGGTTTTAACTCAGAGCGTGCTCCCAGTTGTTGCCCTTAAAGTCTGAAATTTCCCCCGAGTACTCTGAGCTGAGTACAGCGGCACTGAATCCTAAGAATCGGATGTGATACTTGGAGCATCTGAGGAAAAAGCTGACTTATAAAATTAAAGTTTGAAGGACAGTTTATTGAACTGTTTTGGTCTTTATCAAGTTCCGATCTGATATGCAGTATTTATATCCCCACAGTGCCCCCATTAGTCAAATTTGCTGGGGAAAAAAATCTATATCCATCTGAATCTATATTTATGGATGTCAGTTTTATGTTCTCGCTTCAGATTTCCCTACTTAATTAACTTGCAAAAATCGGCAAGCTATGTCACAACATTTGTGGTTGGCTCAGATAGGCCACATATGTAAGGCAGTTTGTAGAATAAAATAATATAGTTATTCTAATATGTATTTAGATTTTTAAAAATTGATGTTTTTAATGCATTTATTTCTCTGTATTAGCCCACTATTTTCATTTAACCGACTAAATATTGAACACACTTTTAGGAACGTAGTTAACATGTATATTATGTTTACTTATGGGTCTTGATGTGAATGTTATTTAGTTATCAGTGATGTGCACAGAAATAAGACATTAAGAAAGCAAGGAGATAGTTTAATTTCTAACTTTTCTATGACGGAAGTCTTATCACTTGATTTTTTTTTTTTTCATTAGATGGCTTTTTTGTTTTTGTATTTAAGACTAAATTACCATGATTGTCATTTGCCTTCATTTGCATGTTAATGAGCATTCTTTGCATTTTTTCTGGTTCTATTTTAACAGAAGCTGTTTTTGCATAATTGGCCTCTTTAGAAAGTAAAGCCACATTTAAGCCTTCCTCTCCTCATTTTGCCTTTTGTTTGCTCAGTGATTGACTTCACTTTCATTTTATGATGCATAAATTCCCAATATTTATTTTACCTTATCTGTTTAATAAGCAAATATGTTCTTGAATGCAAGCCGCTTTAATGAACCGTTCCTCAAACAGTGAGTGTGAAAAGCCGGTAGCAGAGGTTTATTCTTCTACACTGGTATTTTTCTAGCTGTATCAGCTGGAGTAGCTACCACAAGAATCTCTTGGCAAGCAGTGACTATGAGGGGACAGTCATTCTTTGGGATGGTTTCACTGGACAGAGGTCTAAGGTCTATCAGGTATGCATCTCTGATCCGTGTTACCTCCTGTGGCCTCCATATGCCACTGGCATGCACGTGGTTTATGTCATTGTTTCAGTAGATAACACTTTCCTAAATTTTGTAAGATCCTGCTTTTTTCCAAGTTCCTGTTTTAGAAGCACTCTTTCTTCTGTAAAAAGGGGAAGTTGACGCTTGTCCAATATGCTGGCTTTTTCTGCATATTTATCGGAATAAGTTTTTGATTAAGTGACCTTATAGTAACGGTAGTAAAAGTCTAGAATTAATTTGAAAAGTGGCATTTGTTTTAAATGTGCTGTGTGTTTATTAACCTGATAGGAGCATGAGAAAAGATGTTGGAGTGTGGATTTCAACCTGATGGATCCCAAGCTCCTGGCCTCTGGCTCTGATGATGCTAAAGGTACAGCTGAAACAAATAGCGCGGTGTGCATGGTTAGCTTATCAGATCATTGATGTAAAGAGCTGCAGCCTTTCAGGAATGGACACGGTGAGGGAGAGCTTACCCAATTCAGCCACGGTTTCATTTCCCATCCTCTTTGCACCACTGCACTCACGTGGGTGTTGGCAGGTGTCAGGAGTGGTTTGTGTGTGACAACGTGCTTAGGTGTCCCGGCGGTAAGGGTTTTGAGCGATGCAGCTGAGGTGTGGTGGGCTATGATGTGAATTTCTCTACAGAATGTTTTGAGCCGTCTAGCCCACGCTGGACCCTGAACACGTTGTCTTCCGTTGTCCTCGCGGTTCTGTAGTCGATACTTCTCGAGGGTTCCTATTGATTTCACCAATTTCAGAGCATTTATAACGGAGTGTCCGTTAAAGTAATCTCTCTACACAATTACTTTTTTTCTATGTATGCAGTGAGATGACTGTGGTGGAGTAGTAGGCGCATTTCATGTGCCGGTCACATGTGGAGGCCCTGTATTTTTGAGTGTTGTGTTCTACAACCTGTTTATTACAGTAGCTAAGAATTGCATTGAGCAGTTGTTTTCATAGAACAAAATGTTGAATTAAAGTAGTTCAGCCCGCTTATTTCCAGCAGGTGCATCTTAAGTTTTGCTGGAACGTCTGCATTCAAGGTTCACATCATTTTTCAATTAGGATTCTGCAGTGTGCACCTGCTGTCTCGCTATGAATGAATGAATGAATGGACAAAATTTAGACATGCGATTTAGAGATTATAGACATTGATGTAATGGTCTCTTGTGGCATAAATCATGAAAATAGCAGTTAATTCTATTTAACCCTTTCAGGCGATGGGTCATTTTTAAACTGAATGGTTTTCATGCCGAAAAGTAGCATCGCTGAAATATCAGGTTTCCCACACGTTCTGGAAAACCATTTAAAGGCATGGAACACAACTGGGAAATGAGGAAATTATCGTATTTCCTCAAGTTGCAGATACAGAATACAGTAATTTGTGCTTCTGCTAGATGTGCTTCTGCTTTGTGCTTCTGCTCCCTGATTTGATGACAAAAAAGCAGTTACATTTTTTTGTGAATTGTTAAAGCCAGGAAACTATATATAATAAAGGATAAATAGCAACATGTCTTGGTCAGAACCAAGCCCCTGCACCCCCATACCCATCCCTCAGATCAACATCAATGAGAATGTTTTTGCCCATAAAACATTTTTTCTGCAAATGTCCTGAAATATTATTCCTCAAAAAGGTTGGGAACCCCGAGTATGCTGAAATAAGTCCAGTCCTTGTTTTGGAAATGATAGACGCAGTAATTTAAAAAAATAAAAATAAAAACTTGTGTGTTGTAATTTGCTTTTCAGTCAAGTTATGGTCTACTAACTTGGACAATTCAGTCGCCAGCATTGAGGCCAAAGCAAATGTGTGTTGTGTAAAGTTCAGCCCCACATCAAGATACCATCTCGCCTTTGGATGTGCAGGTGAGCAGTTCCTCACCTCACTTTCTTTCGTTCCAAGCCGCAAGTTTTGTAGTTTATTACCTGTTCTAATGGATAAAATTTGATTGACCTCAATTACATATTATATGGTTTTTATCTGAATGACTTGGTCAGATTACTGAAGACTTTATTTTATTTTTTTTACTTCTATGCTGTTTTCTGTTTTGACTGCATGAACCATTGCAATCCAGAATAGTGCTTAACAGGACAGATACTTTTATAGGAGAGTGGCTGTGGCATTCTGTGACTTTAACTGAATCATTAAACCTTTCCATCATCCAGATCACTGTGTCCACTATTACGACCTACGTAACACTAAGCAGCCCATCATGGTGTTCAAAGGTCACAGGAAAGCTGTCTCATACGCCAAGTTTGTTAATGGAGAGGAGATCGTGTCTGCGTACGTATCCTGCTTTTTCTGAAATTAAGTAATTTTGGTAGAAGTTCTGATATGTGGAGTAATCCTGTGTTAATTCTGAGGGTTGAGACCCCATTTTTCAAGTGGGCACATCTTGCAGACTATGTTGAGGTCGTCTTGAAGGTAGAACCCGTCCAACATGAGCATTCTACTGCAAAGCGACATGCTTCAATTAGTGGATAAGCTTGACCACGGCTGCATCCATTCCTGCCTGGAATTGACCGTTGCCCCTCTCCCGCAGCTCCACGGACAGTCAGCTGAAACTGTGGAACGTCAACAAGCCCCATTGTCTGCGCTCCTTCAAAGGCCACATCAACGAAAAGAACTTTGTTGGCCTTGCCTCCAACGGGGACTATGTGGCATGCGGTGAGTGTTTGTAACAGCTAAGGGAATGTGTAAATAGAGCAAAAAACTTTTAATTTTATGCATGCTTTGTCCTTTAACAAGATTATAGCAATGTTATTTGTTGTTGTTATATAAGCTATAGAAATAGTCCATGAATGTAGGGAGACTGCTTCAGTAGTTATGTTCAAAGAGTAGAGATTTCAGATCGCTATGAAATTTGGGGGGGGGAAATAAACAGGCAGCCCGATCTTTTTGCCAGTTCCCTGCGAAATTGCAACTATTATTTTACTTGCCAAAATGCATGTCTGTAGTAAGTTGGCATTTCGGTTCCTGCCCTTTTGAAGTACATTCTTGCCCTTGAAGTAATTTATTCTTTTCTTGTAGAACCTCAAAACAGATAAGGCTTGCATCTTGTTCCTGGCCAACCATTGTACCAAGTAATCCTCAAATTATTGAAAAGATTTTTCGCAATACTCTCAGGAATGCTAGCTGGGTTGTATGTTCTCGGTTCAGTGTGAAAAGGTCCAGTCCTTGAGCATCTAGCTAAAATGGTGAGCGAGGCAACTCGGAGGCGGGGCATTCATGCCATGTAAACCGTGGGACAGTAGACCGTAGTAGTTACTAACAAGCACACTCGGGCAGGGGGAACAGAGTGGCAGGTTTTGTTTTTTCTCTCTTCTCCTTACCTCTCCCTCTAGAAGCAGGCTGTTCGTTTTGAGAAACGGATTCAGTTATCAGATATGTTTGGCTTTTTTGTTCCAGACATTGTGCAGGTAGACTGTGCCCTTCATCGTGGAACTATCCTTGCCTCCCAACTAAGACTCCCTGCCTCTCCTGATTTTTATTAGCTAGCTACCACACTCTAGCTCTCTCTGGCCCCTGGATGAAAACTCACTCTGGATCCATCACACCCTTATATTACTCTTTAATTAACCAAACATTGATCCTCAGCAGCCACTCCTCGTTTCAGCGCCCTCGCTGTGCTCTAAAAACGATTGTTCCCGGTTTAATACAAATTAATAATTGAAATATCTCGCCTGCCACAGTGACGCATTTTACTGGTTTAAAGCTGCTGGGCAAGGACCGCTTTGATCGGTGCTCTGTTCAAGCGAAGCTCTTTTCAAAGGGCTGGCTTTTGAGATTGCTGGATAACTTCATTTCCCAGCTTTCAGCTTTCCCGGCTTAGATAGACCTTGGTGTATTAATTGCCCAACCACTGCCCCTGTCCCCCAACATAGACGCTCACTGTCTAAATTCTGTCTCAACAACTTTTGCATAAACATCAAAGCCTTGTGAAATTAAAGTAGGAATAAGAGACCAGTGTAATTAACTTCTTGAAGCATATTTGGCCATGCGAAGAGATTGATATTTATTTGTAATTTATATGTAAAAATAAGTTTCCACTGTGGATGTGATGGTGGGACACTTTCCGGAGGGCACTCCCTTGCTTAGACTTGGCGATGGGCTAAAATATAAATCCAAACAAGAATATGCGCAAATTATTTTTATTTTTAAATGTGAAATGGTTTGGGGAAAAACGGACACAGGCGTGCTAGCCAGCAAATCGGAAGACTATTTGGGAAGGCTATGATGGTAGTGCATTACTACTACTTTGTCACCTTATTTCTTCATTGTAGTGTGTGCACGTGCGCGTGCACGTGTGGGCCTATTGAATGGAATTCACTGGTATGTGTTAGGCGGTTGGGACATCACCCTTACGTTAGTCCTACCATCTGCTACTTTAATGGCTTTTATGCCCCACACTGAGAGTTCATACTTGTATATCCAAGGCTGATTTAATTATCCTTATGGCTCATAATTCAAGTGCAGTGCGATTTATAATCATTTAAAATCTGTCTTGATAACTCCCTTGTGACAAGTGGAATATAAAAAGATATCCTTTAAGGTAAGGGTCTGCACTTATGGGGTAGTATGGATACATATTCATTTCCAACATTTAAGCTGAGTTCTAATCAGAAGTTCCCTCTTTAATACATGCTATTTAGTCATCACAAATGAGTAATTACCCTCAAGAATCCAAAATTATCTGAGGAGATATCTCAATCTCTGGCAGTATTGTTTCTTTTTTGTAATACTTCCCTTACTTTGCATTTGTGTACTGTTGAGATTTACTCCTGTATTTATACAGTTATGTGTCATTACTACTTTTTTTATGTGAGAGAGGGAAAGTTTGGTAGGAACAGTGTATTGCGTTTGCTTGCTATCCCGATCGCTGCTTAGTCAGTTTATGGAAGCTCTTCCACAGGTCAGGCATTCACTTCATTTTAGATGCAACGCCTTTTTGTTTTTAACTAAGCTTTTTTTATGTTGTGTGTTCCTGTGTCTTCCTCCAGGAAAGCAGGCATCTGTGGTTCTGGCTGCAACACTGGTATTTTGATTAGTCACCGGCTGGAGCTTATGGCGTTTTAGCTGTGTGCAGGGCTCTGCCACAGAGAATACCCAAGCCTTGTGCCTGAAATAGATGTACTGCACTGTATCTGATTGCTAGAAAGCAGAACTAGGATAAGTGCTACACGTGGGTACACTTCAGTTGTGTCTTTTTTATGCTTTATATAAAGACAAATGATTGGCAGGAGCATGTTGATCGGACCCCTCCTTTTGTGAGCATTGCTCCAACATCCAGAGGAGGGTGCTAGTTGAACGTGCTCGTCGCCTGGCCTCTGCCTCCACAGCCCCAGCACCCGTAGGAGGGACCGCTCCCCCTCTAGTGCTGAGGGCAGCCTTTTTCGACGACATTGAAGAGGGTGCTTGTGCACCAGAGGTTATGGAAGGCGAGAGCATCCCGGGAAGGGACGTCCCAGGGAACAGAAGGAAGGGAGTGCGATAAGCTCAGTCTCCTGGGTGCAGAGGTCGTCTTCTCCACCTAGACGCAGATCCAGTAGGGCTCTGCTATCGCTAACCTGGGAAAAAACTTACATGAGTGCCTTGGGCTTTGGTTTCAGCAGAACAGCCGGTCTCCCAGCATCCTCTGTGCCCAGCCTGCTCCTTTTCATGCAGAGGAGCCTGACAGACATTTTGAGGATGACTCTCTCTGGTAGCTTCTGAGGGCTTTGGAGGACAGGAGAAGGGTCCCCCCTTTTTCCGGTTTTGGTTTCCAGCCTGCAGCGGTTTTTGAAGCTCCCCTGGGCAATTCCTGACACATTCACCGGATTCTACCGACTAAACACCGTAGATTCAGAGCGCCTTGGCTCGGAAATGCAACAGGAGCCTCACTCACACTTTTCTGTTGCTTACGTAAGGGAAGGTTCCCTAAAATTGTGGATATTACCCATCGGTCTTCAGGGTAGTTAATCGCAGTGACTGTCATCCCCACTAAATTTTACAGGATTGCGAACATGTGACGCCTAGCACGCTCTCTCTCTCTCGATTTGTCATATCTGCTCAGATAATTCTGCGTTCTTGAGGGAAATTTTCCTATATTTCTATTTCAGGAAATCACGGTTACCCAAACTTCTTAATGAAGCCATTTTTAAATGATTGAAGAATTAATAGTGAACAGTAGGTTTGTGGAAAGGAAATTGATCCCTTAATTTCCTGTATGATTTGTGATTTTTAAACCACATTATTGCCACTGTTACAAGGCCTCACCGTCCGCGTGGAACGTTGCTGGTGACTGGAGGAATTGATTTGTGGTTCACATTTGCTTAACGCAAGGCTTTCCATTCAGAGAACTGATATTTCCTCTTGGATTAAAACATGCTGGTGAATGGGTTTAGTGTTGCATTAATCTTCCCTGTAGTTTATTCCCGAGAACTGAGAGGACTATAAAATGTTCTCAGTGTTTAAAACCAGCGGTGGACCGTCACAGCCCTTAAATGCTGCTCTTCTACAGGTTTTAAAGATGAATCTTCTCTTGCGGTTGATTAAAGCGATCACGTTTCACCGCCTCTACTGAAGCTCCTTTTAAAGGTTCATTTAAGTTATTTTGGTGCCTAAGAGCAGTGGCTGTCGCAACTCGAATATTGCAGCAGCTGTGCCCCTGCCTCTACCTGGGAATCTGTGATGCTGCAGTCTGCTGATTGAGCAGCTTGGCTGAAAGCCCTCTTATTAACATGCTCTGTCTGTGTAGCTAACTAACTAAGGTCAATTCTGAGATACCGATTTTCTCCCTGATTGGAACCACAGAAATTTGAAAAGGTCAATGAGAAATTTGGGATACCCATAGGCCTAAGACTGTACATTTTAATCTGGATTTAAATGGAGAAAGAATAGGAAGGTGGCTGTGTGGTCAGTACAGCGCGAAATTAACATCCTTGTTGCCAAATAGTCGTGATTAAATGAGAAACTGATCTTGTCCATGCATTTGAAAGACAATTAAAAGGACATAAGGCTTTTAAATAGCACACCGCCTAGTCATTGCCTTGTTTTGACAGCATACACCTAACAATTTAGAGATCCAGATATAGATCATCTTGCGAGAGGCAAAAGATGAATTATGGGAAATGTTCAAACATTCTTCTGTTCCTAGCCTTTTTTTTCCCCAGTTAAAGTTTTTCTGCGCTTTTGAGTGAACGTAATCTAAAGAAACATACATTTTATATATGACTCTGTATACCTGTACATTTGTATGTGGTGTCACATGGCCAGATCCTGGGTTTTTCCATTCGTGTGCGTGTTCCAAATTAAGTTTCAAGGGTTTTGTTACGTCTGCTGTTTTTTGTTTTCTTACACCAGGCGCTGCGCTGATAATGTAAGCCAAACTCTGATTATGCCTATTCAAAGTTCCACTTCACCTTCTTGGCACGTGTGCCTCCGTGCCAGTCTGACATGCACGCTAAGGTTAAGCTGGTGAGGCTGGTAAGCCTACTAGATCCGACCTCTGAGACAATTATTTTTATTTTTTCTCCCTCCTTACTTCGGTGTATTCTCAAAACTCCCTCAGGCCACTGCGTGGTAGGTTAGCAGAGTGTATCGACGGTTGTAAGGAACGAAAGGGACTGGGTATAGAGGGAGTTGACCTGCAGGGGCCCAAGCACCTGGACAATGGCTGCCGAAAAGCTGCAAGTTGGGGGAAGCGATTGACAGTGTTGAATGTCCAAAAGGTCTCTGCAGGCTTTGGACGATATTAATCTCAGTGAGCAGGGCAGTGTCAGCAGATGTAGCAGGGGAATGCAAATACCGTCATTAATACCACGCAGTACTCGGCAGTTTAACTGTAATGTCGGAACTGAAAACATTTTAGATTTGGCTAGATTTGCATTTGTTCAACTGTTCTATGTGGTTAATATAGGGCGGGTTAGCTCTGCTTTCTTTGATTTGGCCGTGAAAGTGGTAAAAACGTTAAAAAGTAAACAAATAAAAAAAATTGATGATTAGGTCTATTAGCCAATGGATCTGTAATCACCTTTATTATAATCTATAAAAGTTTAACCCAAATTCACCCAAACAGGTGAATTTTTGTTTCCACATAGCCTTCTTTGTATTTGTGACCTTGCCTTTTTTTGTTGACTGTTTAAATTGCGTTTGCTGTAACAATCTCTTCATGGCGGTCACTAATATGTTCAGAAAATTTAATGCGGACAATGAGTTCTGTAGACACAATTGTCCCAGATGTCCCCCAAAGACTAAGAATGAAAGTGTAATTGGACTAACGATGCATATTTTAAAGGCCTGACGAAGTACGCAATGGACACCTCACTCACCACTCAGTTGTATCCTTGCTTTAACGACGTTCACCTGTCGTTGCCAGGAAGTGAAAACAACTCCCTGTATCTGTACTACAAGGGGCTGTCTAAGACACTGCTGACGTTCAAGTTTGACACTGTGAAGAGCGTGCTGGATAAAGACAAGAAGGAGGATGACACAAATGAGTTTGTCAGTGCCGTGTGCTGGAGGGCGCTGCCGGATGGGGTAAGCTTGTGTCTAACTCACTATTACCATAGCTAAGCTCCTGTCCCATTTAAAATTTCAGACTTTGAATCATGAGTCTAGTTCTACCAGCATTAATTTCTAGTTTGTTCAGTGCCTAAAATAAAAAATCTAATCAATCTATTTAATAAATGTTAAGACTCTAGCGCAGTTCCCCCTCGGCATACTAAAATGTGGCCAGGTTGGCAGCCCAGGTGTGTGCCTTTGTCTCCCAGTGGCCAAAAGACAGCAGGCGCCCCAATCAGCATAATAGATCAGAAGTCTGGCATGTGGCTAAGGACGACACAGCTGTCTGGCACTGCAGAAATCTTCTGAAGAGGAAAATGCCTTTCAAATCATTCGGCAGTAATATACATTTGAAAGACCACCATGTGGATGAGTAGTAAATCAGGTTTTACATGATCAACAGCAACATCAGCTACCATCGTGGGCATCACGTAGAAATGCAAATTTTTGGAGGGGGTTTGGCAATTATGCTCAAAATAAGATTTTCTGGTCGCGACCTGGTATTCCCATGTGTTAAAGCTTTGATGGACCCATTAAAGAGCATGTTAGACACATGAAACTGGGCTGCTTCAGAGCTGTAATTTCCCTAGATTAATTTTCATTCTTCTCATCAAAACTGCTGCATTGCAAATGAGGTCTCCAAGAAGAATATGCAGATTTTTGTTTATTTTGCAATTTTTAACAGCAAAGCGTTAATATGGATTTCTTCAGAAATGGGCCGAAAACGAATTCAACGTTAGAGGGTGTTTACTCTTGTAAAACTTGTTCTAGGCAAAAGAATGAAATGGACTTAATGTAAGAGGGCTTTTGTTCCTTACGCACACTAATTAAGAGGTTTTGTAAATGGAGCGAGATTAAGTAGCCTAAAGAAAGGGTTTGCCGCTTTTTTGTGATGTTTATAGAGTGACTATAGAATACATATGGTTGTTTAAGAAGCATTGGATGTTTAAAGTGTTGTAACTGTTTTGTAAGTGTTGCTTGCTTATGCAGTGAACTACTTAAAAATTGTATTTAAATATTTGATGTCGGCTGTCTATTGTACAGATACCTATGCCAAATGGGGAAAAAGGGAAAATTTTGTACATGGAATGCCTTCAGTATTGTCTTTTGGTCTCAGGGAATAATTAATTTACAAATGATGAAATGGGAATGTTATATAGCATTTAAGGACATTTAAAATTGTATAACAGTTTTCTGGGGTTTAAAGATGAATATCCATTGCTGAACCAAGAATTGCATTTTTCTTTTTGGAATCATTCCCACAACGCTTTGACTTTTTCTTAGCTGATCAGTAGTAAACATGCAGGGCTTCAGATCTCTTAAGACCAGAGTGGTCCGTTCCTGAAAAAATATATATGTACATATGGATAATGATGCTATTGGGATTTTATAAATGTGAACTTGTAATTAACTTGCGTGTATTTACTGTGAATGTGTTGTTTTTCAGGAGTCCAATGTGCTGATTGCAGCCAACAGCCAAGGCACAATAAAGGTATTTTATTTAAGATGTTTGAAAGTTAAATTCTGCTTTGACAGTATTGGGCAGTTCTAATGTGATGAACAGTGTGTTTCCACAGATATTGCCAGTTTTCTTTATACATGTTAAATATAATGCAAAATGTTTGACACCATTAAGCGTGACTCAGTAGTATGAGCTTGCATTGTTGCCGATTTCATCCCCACTTTTGGTTAGTTCAGTTCAGTACGCTTTTGCTCATGATCTAAATTAATGTTATACACATTAGGTTATGCGTAGGAATACCAAGTAGCTTCTAGGTTTTTTTTTTTTTAAATTATTTTAAATGCTACATGTTAATGTCCTCTGCATCAGCAAGCCATTTGTCACAATTATTTAAATAAGTAATTACTGCTCTTTTTATAGTTGTGTGCATGTTAATGAAATGAGCTTAAGGGATTGCTAAGTGGATGGAAACTAATAAATTACATGACAACATTGTGTTGGAAAATAAAACTCACTCATTGATTTAAACAACAACAGCCCAATTGAAAGTTGCTGGGGTAGGAACACTATTGTATACAATTTATTAGTTTAGTTTTAGTTTGTGATTGGCGGTACTTGGCCTGATGTGTAGTCTGTAAAGTAACTAGCTAAAATGATCCCTGTCCTTGATGCGATCTGATTGCCACTGATTTCAGAAGATATCACGGCACGGCTGATTTCTCGTTAGCGGTCTTCTTTTTTTTTTTTTTTCTTTTTTTTTTATATATATATGCCCTCTCGCGGCTCATTTTCTTTCCTATGTTTGATGGTTTTAAAATGAAGATGTCGTTTAAAGTTACACTCTGTCTGGCTGGACTGCATAAAATTTTTGGCTGAAAGGAGGAAATTGGTAGACACTATAGGTTTTAAATGAATAAATACCTAGGTATAAAAAAGACCTGGATTATATTTACAAAGGTGAACTGTATACTAGACATGCTAAAATCTGAGACGATGGCAGACGGCAAACAGAAACTGAGAAGAGTTGAAGACCGTTCAGCACGTTTACTGACTGTTCATTTCAGCAAAGTCAAACGACATGAATGGTAGAAAGTGTCATAGGCTGTCTTTGGATTGATAGAAATGCACCGAATGAGCCTTTGCAGCGAATTCTTGCATTTATGTTGGTTACCTGAAGAGGTAAGTAGGGAAGGTGCATTCAGGTGAAGATCATGTTAGCCTTTTTAATTGAAACAGGATATGAAAAAGAAGGGACAGAAGCCATTGAAAGCAGTAGGTCTCAGGAAATGGTGGACCATTGTTTGAATAGAGGAGACCTGCATAAATGATCAGAGGACAGCAAGTCTTGCCAGAGGCATCTAGATCAGCAGCAGCAGCCAAATAAGTGGAGAACTGAGAAACATGTCTAATTCAGAGCAGTGTGGAGTCTGTTTTTCCAGAAAAAATCATGTACCTTTTTTCACACAAATACTAAATGGTGTGTGCCCTTTTTACAAGGGAGGGGAGGGGGCGGGCGGGCGGGTGCTGCTTTCCCTTACTGCAGAGTTTGTGACATGAGGGGTGTACCTGAACTGACCACGTGACACATTCTCCTGACGCTTGCTATTTTGGTAAATTGAGCAGCCTTCTGTCAGCTCTTAGTGAATCTGATACAAATTAAAGATTTTTCAGTGTGGTCTGTGGAATGAAGTGAGAAATAAATGGGAGACTGATTATTATATTGTTATTTCAACTTGTTAATTAAAAGTGATAACTTCACTGCTCACAGGTTTTTTACCGTTTTTATCCTCCATTCTTACAAGACAATGGCAAATGCCGTTACATTCTTCTGTTAAGGTCACACACTCGAAGGACACTCAGTAGATGATCCATAAAACAATGATAAGCATTAAAATAAGTCACACAAACTAATGAGGGTTGTTTTTAAAGACGGGCATGACTGACTGGGCCTATTTTTTTCCCTCCCTTCTCTGTATAGGTACTTGAGCTTGTATGAGTCCAATGCCAACTGTTTCTCAGTCAACCACAACGTTCTCCTCCTGGAATCCCAGACGTAGGAGCACACACGGTTCCTCAGATGTTTCCAAAGGATTGATTTTGGGGGAAAGACTAAAATATTTCATCCTTCACCAACATGTAACTTTGGTTAAGTGCTGTCTATGGATTCTCAGTTGGCGCAATTTGAAATTTTATTGACACGAGCAAGTTGGAGAATTTTTTTTTTTTTTTTTTTGTGGAAACGATAACCTCTTCCATTTTCAGTTTCTCATTTTGAATAAAGTTTTCAAGTCTCTATTGAATAACAATTTTCTTTTAGGTGGACCCAGAAAGTTAGTTGTTGTTTTCCGAAGAATCAAGGAAGTTGTGCTTTTTATTTGTTCATGCTTTATCTTGCAAACTTTCAATAAAGAGGTCATCAGGAACAAAACTCCTATGTACATGTTGCAAGGCCAAAGCACAAGACTTTAATAAAATAAGTTAGAGAAATCACCAAATTATGCCATGCTTTTTGAGCCAGGTCTATCTTTTTAGAATTTTTATTTTCCCCACTTTATGAATTGTTTAACCCTAAGTAATGTGCTGTATGATTCATCTTCAAAAGCAAAATATTTTTGCTAATGGAATTACTGGACAAGTTTGGACTTTGTGAGATTGTAATTTTTTTTTTTTTTTTTTTTTTTTTTTTTTAAAAAACAATTTAAAAATTGGTGAATTAAAAGTAAAAAAATAAATGAAAAGGTTTTATTTATTTTTATAATT
>JAOYSI010000390.1:1915-14522 GCA_025775065.1 Hiodon alosoides | reverse complement strand
GTTAAACACAGGGGTGCAGAAAGAACATCCCGCAGAGGATCGCACAGTTAAACACAGGGGTGCAGAAAGAACATCCCACAGAGGATCGCACAGTTAAACACAGGGGTGCAGAAAGAACATCCCGCAGAGGATCGCACAGTTAAACACAGGGATGCAGAAAAAACATCCCGCTGAGGATCGCACAGTTAAACACAGGGGTGCAGAAAGAACATCCCACAGAGGATAGCACAGTCAAACGCTTACGTGCAGCCTCTTGCTTTTCACAAACAATTTAAATGTTTTATATTTTTAGAGACAATACTGGTGCAGCGCTGACAGTGCAATACTGGTGCAGTGCTGACAGCTGACAGTGGATGCCATGTGACAGCAGTTTTCTTGGGTTATGCAGTGAAGACAGGGTGTAGTTGGGTTATGCAGTGTAGACAGGGTGTGTTCTAAGCTAATGGCAGCGAGCGGTTGGGATTCTTTACCTGGCTTATGAGACCGTGACAGATTTCGTTAGCTCTGTTTAATTGGTACAGTGACTGTCAGAGGTCTCTGCTGCTGGCAAGTCCAAGCAAGCTGAAGGCTTTTACTGCATAAGGGCCGTCAAGGTGAGCTGGAAGGTTTTTGCCGCTCACTCAGTAACCACGGCACCCACATTTCTCACATTGCTAATTCCAATGTGTAAATTACATTCTCTATTCACGCTGTATGCCATGAATGACAAGTATCTTTCAACGAGGATGTCAGGGATAAAATTGTATGGATTGATTCACTTTATTTACTACGAATAAGTGCTGTACATTTTTTAAAGTAAAATGACTGGTAGCAGAGTTGTCAAAAATAGCTCCATATAAACCGAATTACAGTTAACATCTGCAATTCTATTTATCATCTTATAAAGTGTGTCTAGTCACACTGTATACACTGGATTTACAGCACAAGACCGCAATGCAACATGAACGGTCATACATGTAATTTTACATGTACGGTCCCACCGTAATTCACTACGGTTTAAAATGGCTCAAGTCTAGACAAGAACTAATGCCAGGGCTGACTTTTCAGTATCAAGTCAAAGTTCTGCATCAAGGTTCCTTCCATCCACTCTCTGTGTCAGGACAAGGCGTGAGGCAGGTTAAAATACCGGGCACCGTTACCATGGGAACAAACAGGAACAACTGGAGCTGGGTTCCCTTAGCATTGGCCATCACGTTGGTCTTTCAGGCAAAGGAGGAATGGCAGTAAAATCAACTTCATTCACACTTTCTGCAGATACCGGAACGAGAAAATTGGATTTTTATCAGAAGTGTTTTCAAAGATGATGACAATGAATGGTGGCATAACCAACCTTCTTTAATCATAAAAAAATCTTTTTTTTTTTATCTTTCATTTCAATACTGAGAGAGTTTAAATGAATTAAAATGATTGCGTTTTTTAAGAATAGAATATAGACGAGGTTCGGTTTTGCTCATAAATTGACATCAGTTGGTGACATATTGCGCAAACATGTCTACAAACAGATATCCGCATTTGTGTGTTTGGTTTGGGTCGCTAGATGTCCCCAATGTTCTAACCTTTAGTCTGGGAATCTCAAATGGTGAACATTGAATGAGGGAAGTATTTCATTACTTTCCACAAATTTCATTTTTCAGTTTAAATTTTTACTTTTAGGGTATAAAAGTGCGACGTAGAGACCTTGACGTTCTAGTGGCAAGTTCCGTTGTTGGAGTGCACTAGGCACGGACTGGCCATTGGAAAGTTCGGGAATTTTCCCGATGGGCTGGTCTTTTTCCCCAACCCTGCCATTTATATATAGAAACATGTGTCAGTTCGAATTTGATGTATGAAATTGCGACCGCGTGAGTACAGGGTTTTTTTCCCCGGAAAGGGATCAATTATAGCCCCTCCCGTTTCGCAGATCAATACTTTAAACACGGAGGTCGAGAGCTTTACAAAGAGCTTAGGGCAGTGGGCATGGATGTAAAAGTCAACCCATGGCCACAACATGGGTTAACCACTCTCAGTCTAAAATAATATGTCAACACGTTCAAGAGGAATGCCAGGAGGAATCAGATATAATATTCCCTGCCATTATACAGCGGTATGCTTTACCCGGGTGAAAACACCGAGCAGTTATCGCTATAATAAAATAACATATGTAACCTTTCAGTACGAGAATCTAAATTAGGAACGTCCTGAGACTATCCTCCTACCAGTCTCTGTTAAAACCGGTCCTTTAAATTCGACGTGCTTTCATCGGTTTTATGCGCCATAATGTGTTGTAAATAATCTTATTTTATTCCAATCATATATTCACTGGATACACGTGAATTGTTGTTCTGTCTTGGCCCTCCTAAATAAGTCCACTGATCAGCTGACCGCTAGGATGACTTGTTGAGCACAGTTCACCTACTTTTATTCCTTGTCAGGAGAAATGGAAACAAGAACTGCAGTCCTGTATCAGGCTCCACAGGGGTCCAGGTCTATCGAAAGTACGAAGTCGTAGTGATTATTAAAGTTTAACAATGAATACCCTGTTTATTCTAAATTATTTCTTTCATCATATTCCACGAGAAATATAAATAAACGGAGCACACATTTTAATCCTATTTCAGTGTGTTTGGTTAGTGGTTTGATTAGGTTTGTTGTCAGCGATATGTTTGGATGCTTTGACTTCTGTTCTTGTTATGTCAGGACAGCTTCCGCAGTTTTTCACTGCTTTTGTCTCCAGTCGCTTGCTCGCTCGCTGTTTGTTAGGACGAAGTTACGGCTGACATTTTAAAGACGACAAAGGCATTCCAACATCATTCATGAATATTTATCACACATTAGTGCATTTGATAGGGGAGGAGCTGAGGTGCATTAAATATTCTATAAACCAGGGCAGTGGCTCAGAGTAAGAGGGGTGACGGGCGCCGGCAGAAATCTCACCAGAATGAGCCCCAGTAAGGGGCTTTCATGCTGAAATGAAGCACTGTTAGGGATAGATTCTTTCCCGCCACTTGGTGTCAGTTTAGATAATAAAACTTGAGTGTTTTCCTTGTCGAGTTTTCGCAGCTCGAGCTCATGCCATAAGGATATTGTATTTGTTTCAAGTAGATTTACTAAATAGAGATCGCCACTTGAACGTGACCGTGGGCTGCAAAAGCCTGCGTCTCTGTGTGGAGCGTGCGGAGCGTGAGCAGCAAACCGCAGAAAATAGATGAAGCAGGTGCGTGACTGCAAGATCCTAAAAGGGTTGGAAAGATTCGCCACTATACGAAACATTTTGGAAAGGTAAAATGTTTGACTGTCTAATAACTCCATCGATGGGATAAAAAGAAACATTTGATGACGATAATGATTCGTCTTACTGTCTCACTCCTTGGCTTTTTGTAATGCTCTTCCAATATCCTCTTGGGACAGACAGAAAAATGGTAGAGTAAAAATATATATATATCCCAAGTGGCGTACCACATAATTCCATAATACACATCCAAAACAGTCTAAAATAAATTAATTAAGACACTTGCCAAAATGTTAATGATTACGAAATCAAAGACAGACGTGAGTGTCTTCTGTATTCAAAGGGCTCTCGAGACAAACGCAATATCACGGCCAGATTTGTCTCCAGCGCCATTCCTGGAGAGCACCAGACCCGCTTACTTTAGTTACTTGATCAGCTGAATGCGGACTAGATCGCCACTGAGATTCTGAAAGACCTCACACATTCGCATGTCAGCGTGATGATGGCTCATCTGAGATGAGTGACTTTAAAGGTGGGGTGCAGGCTGTAGTGCAGACTGGACTTGACATGCATTCGTTGCTAAAGCCATCAGCGCCACCAAGAGGCAGTCCATGTCATTCACAGTGAACCATGTGCTGAAAGGGTTTTATTTATTTTTTGGTCCAGTTCACTGCGCTAATTATTCCACCACCACCACTATGTTTCAGAGAGCTACAGTCGTCCCTCTCTGATGAGTCTATTGGCGATTCTGTGGAGCAGCCGTTACCTGATCGCTAAATGTGTCGACAATGAGGATCTGATTCTTGATATTTTGTCAAATGAGGATCCCTCTGTATATGCAGCAGGCCTGGTTTGTCTCATAAAGAAACACAACACGTTTGTTGGGATTGGCGGTTTTTTACTCATCGTAAAAAACGTCGTAATTGAAGCATAGCAGTAGCATAGGGAATCTTCGCAAGGATAAAATTATCCTGACAAAATCTTGTGTAGAAACAGCGGTCTGAATGTACATGTCAGCTTAATTAAAACTGAATTTGTTTATTTTTAATCTGCTATGGGATTTGCTTCAGTGAAATAGGTGGGAATTGTATTGTGGAACATAGGAAACAAATCAAAAACTTTCATTCAGGCAAAAAATGATAATCTAAGTTGTTCAGCAATCACAATTTAGCCTTTTCGAAGCAAGTGTAAATGTGATTTTCTCATTTTAAATTCTCCAGGTTTGCGATCTGTACGACGAACACTGAGTATGCTTATGTAAGCTCGGTTTTAAAAACCGGGTCTCTGTTTCCTTGAATCTGACTGCTTTAAATGCCTAAAACTTAAATAGTACTCTGTAATCTGCCGCTAACTAGGCTGAAATTGCTCACTGGTGGATGCATTTAAAGTCTGCCCTTTAGCCTTTGAAAATTAAAGAGCGGTCCTGTTTTCTTCTGCGGAAGGATACTGAAGGAAAACGGTATCTGTATGAGGGGATGTGGTGACGATATCTCAGTTTTAAGGAAGATTGGGAAACATTTCCTAAACTATCAGGTTCCTCTCTGGTTTGTAAGACTGTTGCCTGAGGTGGTTGAAAATCAATCAGACCGAATACCATTTAAGAGTCCAAATAAGGTTTTTTATTTTTATTTTTCATTATTGAGACAGCGGCCTAGACACCTGCTCTGTCATGTTTTTGTCAGCGTACTAGATAATTTTTTATAAATATTTTGTTTGATGATTACTGCACTAAGACCCCACTTCACTGGCTGTAATGATTCCAGAATGCCAATAGATGGCACCCAAGGGCTGATTGCGCCTAAGCACATCCATACCTCACCGTTGTATTATTTTTCTGTTATTTATTTATTTGTTTATCTTTGAACTGGCAATTATTTTTGTATTTTCTCCCAAATTTGAAATTGCCAGTTGTGCTAATGGTTTTTGGCTCATCACTACGAATCCTGCCTCTACAGCACAGTGAGGTAGTAGTATGATCGGTCTGGTTTGATCCAATCGCCTTCGAGCCACCCATCTCTTTTACATGCACAGGTTACACAGTGGCAGAAAGGGGTAGAATGGCTCTGTGTACCTATATATGCATACATAATTTTTTTTTTTTACTTTCCAGATCAGGCTCAGGGTTCTGCGTTGACCTAAGACACAAAAAAAAACAACCAATACAGCATACAAAAAAAATCAGTCCTGGGAAGTGGAATTTAATAAGTTAAGTCCGAGCTGTTTCCCTTAGCGAGAGAGGGAGAGAGACAGAGAGAGAGCGAGAGTGACTGAGTGTGTTTACTGTAGACGACAGTGCCGCATGTTCCTTGTCTAAATGAGTCCTATTTATGGCCTAAAGTGCTCTACAAACAAGCTCGACTTCTGGGAATTGATTTACCAAAGTGACTTTTCGATGTGAGCGTGTCGCTTTTGACCCATCTTTAAAAATATATATAGATGGCCGCACGTCTGACTATTCATTTTTAACAAAGGGCACATCACCTCATAACGTACTCTCCAGTTTTTAAGCGGACTCACGCATGTCTTTTATACAAGAATAAAAGGATGTGAAATGAATGACATTACAAACATTGTCAAAATATTCTATTTCTGAATGTGGAGGTTGCTGAAATGCTTTAGAAAACAACGTTTGTAATTTGATATATATTTTGAAAATCATTTTGACGTGTCAAATGGATCTTCCTTGAAAGATTGCAGACATCAGAACGGACCATTTGTGCGAGTGAGGTACCTGCCAGGCATCAGTCACCAGGTGCATGGTGGGTAAATGGAATTTCCGGGGCCTGTGGATGCAGTGGAGGGCTACGTGTCATTCGGCTGTCTTTAAACTGGACCAGCTGGAACCAGAAGGTCATAAATCCCATCCCAAAAGTTCTTAAAAGCTCCGGTCATTTTGCATGCTGTTTCTGTTTGTTCAAGCTTACTCTGAGTTCCCATCCGTCTCCTGTCTAATATGTATATATGTGCGTGTGTGTGCGCACGTATATATAAAGTTTGGTACCGGCCCAGAGAGCAGGATTCCCTGCCCCCCTCAGAATAGGCAGTGAATAAATACATACATTGGTGGGGGATATTATTTGATGGAGATTCTCTGGAGCTGTTGAATTCAGCCACATTAAGCACATGTCCTGAGGCTTCAACTGGGTAACGCATAGAGAAGCAACCAGAAACAATGGGAATGAAATCAGGAATTTTAGTTGCCAGGAAACTGGATTTCCCATTTTTCTTTGATTAATGTTCTCATCGGACTCATGGGGCGGGACAACACACTGAAAGTCGCAATACAATTAGGCACCTGGTTTACAACTAAAGTAAGGCTAATGCTGAGGGACAGCTCAATTATTACTCTAACTACTACTATAATACTCATTACATTACAGCCCTCAGGCCCACTACTGTAACACTCATTACATTATAGCCCTCAGGTCCACTTCTCCACACTGCTGTTGTACTCATCACATTACAGCTCTTAGGTTGAGAGTCCAGTGATCTGACCGCTCATCGACAATACCGTTATACTCATTACATTACAGCCCTCAGGTCTAGAGTCCAGTTCTCTAACCACTACTTAAAATTGACAACAATGCCAGCTAGTTGACAGTCTGCTCTGAAGCTTATTAAATGGAAAGGTTATGGGGCCGACTTACAGAAGTGTTGGCACCCAGTCATTACTCCGTCATTAGAATCTGCGTAGTCGCGGCTGGTTAGGCAATGAATATAATTATCACAGCGAGTGGAAACAAATGATAATCCTGCAGTGGAGGCTGGATTAATCTTTCTTCTTTTGTGGAACGACAGTGGGCTTTGCCACAGTAAAGGTCAATCAGAGCTGCCACGTTGTTCTCCAGACACCCACTGGTTTCACTGGGCTGCTTCATGGTGCCTGACTGTATATGGCCATCTCGTCAAAAAAAAAGACAGATCTGGTACCATAAAGCAGCGTTACCGAGCCAGTTGTCAGGGGTAACTGGGAGCAGTCCCCAAGGTAACGCAGTAAACAGCTACCCGTTACCCGGTTATAATATGGGGGGATACTGCTCAGCATTGCAGTGGTATGGAAATATTTTTTTGTTGTGTTTTGAGGCAGTGGGTCCCATTTCTGTCATAAGTGGAAATTGAAGACGAAGTTGGAAAGGATGCCTGCTAAAATGCCAGCGTAAGGTAACGCGTCATCAAGATGTAACGCATCAGCGTAAGGTAACGCATCAGCGCAAGGTAACGCATCAGCGCAAGGTAACGCATCAGCGCAAGGTAACGCGTCGTCAAGATGTAACACATCAGCGTAAGGTAACGCATCAGCGCAAGGTAACGCATCAGCGCAAGGTAACGCCTCAAGATGTAACGCATCAGTGTAAGGTAACGCATCAGCGTAAGGTAAAGCGTCGTCAAGATGTAACACATCAGCGTAAGGTAACGCATCAGCGCAAGGTAACGCATCAGCGCAAGGTAACGCGTCGTCAAGATGTAACGCATCAGCGTAAGGTAACGCGTCGTCAAGATGTAACGCATCAGTGTAAGGTAATGCATCAGTGTAAGCTAACGCCTCGTCAAGATGTAACGCATCTGTGTAAGATAATGCGTCTTCATGATATAAGACATCGTATACATCGAATACATTTTTATACATCGTAATCATGTCATTACACGTCTTCCCTTTTAGCAAGATGCATGTTTTATTCATGTGTGTACATGTGTGTTTCTCTGTTCGGCCAAAAGGTATAAATGACTTAGGAGACCTGATTGAAAAGGCCATGTGATAGTAAAAGAGGGGTTTGGTCTGCCTCTGTCAGGACAGCTGGAGGGATGGCTCCCCTGAGTGCTCCGGCTTTCACATGGACCGGGGCACAGATGGGCCCAAAGCCTCCATAAGCCCGTCTGAGACCAGGCGGAGCTAATCTGAGCCCGGGCCCGGCGAGTGGATGAAACACCTGCCGTTGATCTGCGGTCGCCTTTTGGCTCCTGAAATTAAGACCTTCCATGGAACGTTAAAAAAAGGGCGGAGCGGCGGGGGGGTAAAAAGGTGTAGAGGCACTTGACCTTCCTCATGCATCTGAATCCGGAGAGTTACTAATCATGAGTATAACCAGGAACCACTCACCAGCTCTTTGAGCAGCCAATCTGGGACTGCTGGGCAGAGGGGGGGGGGGCTGGAAACTGGGGGGAGCACGTTAGCGTTACAGTCCATCTGGTTACTGACGGACTGAAGAGAAAGCAGGCACCTGTAAGAGGCGGATGAAGGAATTTCAGCTTCAGACCAGTACTTCTCCGTTTCACATTGCCTGTTGCAAGGTATACAATAAAGTAAACAGAGTAAAAACGTTGTGTATATGCGGTATCCTTTAAAAATGTATCATTAAATAAAATGGTAACATATGAAACAGACAGGAATCGATGTTTCCCCAAACATTCTCAAAAACGTATGTCATATATTGTATAGCCCTCATTGGGAATTTCATAGACGAAATGTGTCACATTTCTCAAACCCAAGATTCTCAGCTCCTAGCCAAGGCAGATGAAAACTCAAGATCATGTACAAAACTGACTTTTTCTGACCGCCCTCAGAACTCAAAAGAACTTGCCTTTGCTTTCAAACTATCTGTCATAATGTCCTTTTATGTGTCATAGAATAGAATGAATGGTTCAGTGGATAAGGACCCAGGTGTGGACTGAGCCCTATGAGCTGGAGTTCACAGGTCTAAATCCAGCCCTTTAAAGTCGGTAATTGTGACCAGGAGAGCATAGCCCGGGTGTGGGGTGGGTGGGAATCAGCAGGGCTTCATTCGGCCTGTCGCTACCCAGCATCTCCTTTGCTCCAGCAGGCAGACCGTGTCGGGGAGAGGGACATAAACTAATAACCACGCGGTGTAGCCTGCAAAGTGTAAGGGAGGCGGGTGGCCCGGATACCACTGGGATTTCAGGCCATTGGTCAAACTTCCTCACCCCCTGCTGTTGGTGGCAATGAGTATGAGTCGAAACAGACCATACCAAAGTGTAGAGAAAAACGTGGAGATAATCGATGACTCTGAATTAAAGTTTAAAAAAAAAAAAGAGTTTGGAATGAGTGCGCTTTGGGCCAGAGGTAGATTGAATTCCTTCATAAGTAGTTAGCGTAGTTTTGGTTTCCCTTTGTTCCTGAGAGCAAACTGTGCTTTTATAATGAAACAAGTCTAGCGCAAATAACTAACATATATACCAGGTGTAATTCTGAAAATCAATCATTATGGTCTCTAGAGCCTTTACACTGATTTTTGTCATCAGGATCCTTAGAGAATACACGTTTGGCCCCAGCATGCATTTTCTGCTCTAATAACCATGACAACCCACTGTCCAGCTGCTCAAAAGACACTTCCTGGAAAATGTAACTGTATCCTTGTATTTTTTCTTGTTTTTTTTTTTTTTTGGCCGGGATGACACATCTGTCGTTTCGCACGATTCCGTGCTTGCGTTGGGTTAGAGCGCAATGTGGCTGAGCTCACCCTATTTAAATGCAGAAGCTCTGGTTTGCGATTAAAGGAGAGTCCCAATTCAGACTGTCCAGCGTTGGACAAAATAAATGGAACACTATAGAACATGGTCAAATGCCATTAAACAGTCTCCAATCATTAATTGCATTACTGCATCATTCATGAACAGTATATTGGTCATTCTTAAATTAACAGTTTTTAGTATGTGTTCATGTAAATAATGAGGCCAAAGGGCAAGGTCTGTGCTCTGTTTTTCTGAGGTCCTCTACGTGTGTGTCATTTAGGACACTTAGTCAATATATTCAAAACTGTTTTCATTTGTAAATACTGGAGTGGGCAGGGTTAAAATGAGAACTGCACAAAATATTCAGCGCATCCTCGTGGCTATCGACCAATTATGAGCATCGGTTTTATTCCCTAGACTGAATGTGTTTATGAAGGGAGAGGTGAAGGTTGAATATGCTGTATTTACATTTACAATAGTGTGTGTTCTGTTTTTTATTTCCACTTAAATCTCCGCATTTCAGGAGACTTCCTTACTTTACCGAGGAGCCAAGGACTGGGTGTAACCATTCAAAGATGGCGGTCGAACAAAGTTGTCTATAAAGGTATATATTTAGCGTCTGATGAGACATCCTGGATCTCTGAGTCCTGGATCTCATCAACTCGGAGCGTTGGAGTGGGGCCAGAGAAAGTGACCGTCTGACTTCATTCTTTTGCAGTCATGCATGCCAAAACCATATTATTATGTCAGGAGACCTTGCATTGAATACATCGAAAAAACAGGACCAGGATTTGTGCTCAGTGTATTTCTTATGAATCCTGGGAGAAGTGGGAGCTGCACAGTTTGGAGATGGAAACATCACGATCGCCTCTGCATTGACCCATGATCTTTCCTCTCGAGAGACAGCGCTCGTTTTTAGAGATTCAATAACGGTCGATGCTAACAGTTAGGGAGGTCTACTTTTCGCTTTGCTTCCGTGAGTCCTTTTCGGACCTGAATCCAGACCTCGTGGGGCACAAACATGGGCTGCTGATCACGTCCCCCATTTCTGGATTCATACAAGGACAACACAGGAGCATTAAGATAGCTACAAACCATTTGTTCCACAGTGAACCAGGTCAGTCAACTTACGCTGACATCACAGTGCAGCCGCATTGTGGTAAACTGCTTTCTTCCTCACCAATCCAAACTTCCGAATTGAACTTGGTTGAGAGTTTGGAAGCAGATATTAGTCAGTTCTGTTGAACAATCAGCATGTGTTTTTCTTAGAACATTGGTATTTTGCTTAATGTTCTAGAAAAAAATCCCCGTTGTCACAGAGTTAGCTTCTTTTTGAGAACATCACCTCAAGTGTAAAATTGATCATTTAATGTTTTATGGTACAGTTCTTCAGAAATGACAGGTTAGACCTTATTCCTCTTTCTCACTGAAACAGATTACAGAGGACATTCATATATTATAAACCTTTTTTAAATTATATAATTATAGGCCTAGTCAGATTCCGGAGTAATTTATTTTGAGAAAAATTGCACACAGTACTGAATAGGAATCAGAATTGAACTCCCGGTTGCCTAGGTGACTCCTCAAAGTCAAAAAAGGAATATAATCACAAGGAGTCAAAGTAGTATTGCGACAGATTTCCTCACAGACGTCTCGCCAACCACACACACTCTTGTTCAGAATGAAACACAAATGTGTCCTTAAAGATCAATCTAACTATTTCCGTGTAGTGACCCTTTAGTGAAGCTTAACAGGGTACCTCAAGATCCATCAGCATTTGTCCAGCTCCAGAAATACCTGAGGTATGTAACCTGCTGTTCCCAATACTGCTAGGCCAATAAACAAATAATGAAATGAAAAATTCTGGTAAATGTATATGATCAAAGCGCATCTTTGATTAACAAACGTTATTCCTGCACCAGCAAGCACACGGACAGGAACGGTGGACATGAGCAGTTATATTTTGCCTGTTTTTGTCTGTCCTTTGAAACTCCAGAAAGTTTACCGAAGAGAACCAGAAACCAAAGGGCTGCTGTGGATTTGGTTTTGTGTTGCCTGGAGTTATTCAAGGCAAAAGCCTTTCTCGAAAGGGAACCAACCGAGCTGTATTCCCCTCGGCGGTGGGGTTCATTGTCAATCCTTCAGAAGACAAAAGCCACAGCTCTCCCTAATCAAGCCATCGGAGACTCTGTGGCACTCCCGTTTGCAGAAACTGGTCGAGTTAAAACCCAACCCTTGAATTATAAATGAGTTACATAAGAGCGTCTCTTAAGGCACAATTAATTTGTTCTTATTGTGATGTTAGAGATGAATATTCACAATTATTAGTAATAAATAATCATTAAAGCCATTGTGTGAGCCTTGTATTTTTATTTTTGTCTGGTCTGTCAGACTCAGCTTCTTAACTTTTCTTCGGTATGAAACAGATTTTTCAACTTTTCTGTTCATCATTCTTCTCATTTATATATTTTGTTTGTTTTTTGTTTTATTTGCTTTTCGTCTCTGGTTTAATCTTTATCCACAAATCCACATTTTGGCCTGCACAGGTTCTGATTTGTTGACCTAACTTGATCCCATTTTACAGCTCTCTCAACAGGGGTTTCCTTCCTGCACCACACAGCTGTAGCACAACTACAAGGCGATTGTGTTGTGCTGGAAAAACACGTCTGCCATTTTCAACATGTTTGTATTTATTTCTTGGCAGTTGAGAACAAATGCAATGAATATTTACGGAACTTCTTTTTTTAAAACATCCACTTACGTTTGGAATTACGATGGAATTTAAACATTCATGGCCGCTGAAACTCTGAATTATGACGATCACATGGTTATTTGTGATTGTACCAGCACTCCACCACTCGTACTCTATGGTGAGGCACAGTCATTCCCCACTCGTACTCTATAGTGAGGCACAGTCATTCCCCACTCGTA
>JAOYSI010000389.1:1384-18278 GCA_025775065.1 Hiodon alosoides | reverse complement strand
ATCATGTATCATGTACCAATAGAACACAAATATGTGCTTTATAGATGTTCAAAAACGTAGACAGCCAAGGAAGAACTATCAAAAGACCACTTT
Source organism: Hiodon alosoides (assembly GCA_025775065.1). Classification (NCBI taxonomy): domain Eukaryota; kingdom Metazoa; phylum Chordata; class Actinopteri; order Hiodontiformes; family Hiodontidae; genus Hiodon; species Hiodon alosoides. The sequence continues at coordinate 18,185 of JAOYSI010000389.1, read as the reverse complement.
TTATTCCACTAAACCTCCACTGTACAACACACTCACTTGTGTTTAACAGGAACAAAAACCCTTTCTATTTTCCTAAAAAACAAAAGCGTGGAAAATGCATTTTTGTTGCAAATTTCCCTTTTACTCCTTCCACACAAATGTCTTCAGTCTGCTACAATCCTCGTTAGGTGTTCCTTTGTAAAGGAATCACCTAATGTAGCATTCACATCCAACCGAAAACAAATCGAAACCTTTAATATGTCACTTTCAAGATCAAGTTAGCCCCGAGAGCTGTTCCGCAGACCCGGAGGATCATCAGTTGTGATGAAGAATTTTTTGAAGCTTTTGAAGTGACGCACAGATGACTACGTTACATTTTCAGCTCCATTTCTGTCAGATTCAAGTTCTGCCTTTGACGCCGATGATCAAAATCGAACCCCATTGTTTCCTGCTTTCCTCTCACTTTTCCGCAATGAGAACACGGCTTGATTTAAGAGGTGGGTTGGAGTGGGGGGATTTGGTGACTTCCTGTCAGTCAAAATGTTTCTGAGTATGGGACATGGCAGATGTTTAAGTTGTGAGTGGGAGCACAAAATCTATCATGTTTGTTCTTGCCTGAGAGAACAAAGCACAAGCTAGCAGAGGCATCTTAACAATAAAAGACCAGGCACTTGGACCAGCCGCCACTATGATACATAAACTTCCAAATGTAGTTTCAAACTACGCATCACATTTACTTTTAAAAGGCCAAAAGCCCAGCCAAAGTGAAAGCTAACTGAATCTTGATATACAAAAAAATAAATAAATAAATATAAAAAAAAATAAAAAAAACACACATAGCGCTAAACTGTAGTTCCCTTGAGTTGAAAACACCGTGTTTTTTGAAGGAGTTTTGCCTCCTAGTTCCCTTGTGCTATTATTTGGCATTTTTAAAAGTGTTTGCAACAAGTCTTCATAAAACTAGCAGTTTGCAATTACACCGCCACCCCTGGGCAGTGAAGTACACTTGGCTGTGGTTAGCCTTTCGGCTGAAACTCAGAAGGAGAAAGTCAAGAAAATAGAGTTGGCCCCTCTTTTCTTCTGACTGGGTAATGTGCCTTTCTTGTTGCCGTCGGTCACCTCGCTTGCAGCCAAAACAACGACTAATGCTTCTTATCTGCTGGGGAATTCATACACCCTGAAGTCTTTAGTTTGTTAACGTTGTTAACAAACAAGGGCGATTATATTAATTTATCAAAACAAACTCTAATGATTTCTTATTACTCGGCCATGCTACCTTCATTGGGTTAATGTTAAAATATATTCCACCTTTGCCTACTATTTTTCCCCATAATCCCATCATTAAGTATTCAAAGCCTCTTGACTTCAGACGACTTGAAATTCCAACCAGAAGGATTTAGCTGCAAACTGCTCATACATTCCAAAACGAGATATCTTTGGTTCTCGTTTTATTTCTTGCTTTGAATTTTTGAAAACCCAAGACTGGCTGTAGAATAAAGGTACGCGCTACCCCACTCTCCATGACGTATTGATCACAGATTGACAACATGGCAACAAGATTTATTCTAATTTCACCTGCAAATCCATACCTCTGCAATGAGTAGTGCAGTCGTTTAAATTTCTTTAAATCCAAATGCAACATTACAAGTAAAAGAATGAGCTTTAGGATGGACCTTTTTTGGTTCATAGCATGTGGATATTTATTTGAAGATTGTGTCATTCTTTTTGTAATGATGGGTTTTGCGAGATATCTTGCCTGTAGGATTCCTCTGTATGGAACTACAGAGATATAAAAGGGAAAAGGTCATCTAGCTGGTTTCCTGGGGGTCTGGGCAGACGAGAATGAGCAATATTGTAATGAAGGCCTCTTATCTTTGGTAGGCGAGAGAGTTATGAGCGGGATGAGTGGGTGCTTAGGGTTCATACGTCACACCGATAACATAACAATTGCAGATTGTGACCGTGACGACTTAAGCGGGATGCAAGGTTGGCCACTGAAACGTACTGTATGATGTCTCGGTCTTGTGAGGAGACTTCAGAAATGTTTAGAAGCTGTGAGAAGAGATTGTCGCTTTGTGGAACACTTCGATATTGCATCTGGCATCTTTACATTGCCAGTCTCTTTCAGTTCATTATGAGTTTCTTCAGCGTCCCGAAAAAACCTCCACAACTGGGAAAAATTTGCAACAGAAAAAATTCTAAAGCAAAAAGTATAGGCTGAGGACCAAATAGAATTATTTAAATTAAACACCCAAAATGCAGTACACATCAATCCTTAAAAAGGAAAATGCAAACTCTGCCATCCAATTGCTGCCCTGCCCTTCACACATCTTATTTCAGCGGCTCAGTTGGCAATGGGGCTCATCTGAGTGCAGTCAGACCACTATGAGCGGGATTTAAATTGGCAGAATGCCGTCGGGGGCCAAGGCGGGTGGAATTAATCTCTGCTCATCTCCAACCAGTGTCTCCTGTTGGCTACCTGGGTGCCTGAAGGATGGCAGCGCCATCGAGTGGAACATGCCTCTCCTTCGATCGTCTCTGAACCTCTGTGTAGCCTGCAGAGTGTAAAAGAGACAGGAGGCTCAGAGGTGATTCGATTCACCAAGATCAGTAGTACTTCCACACCCTCTTTGAATGGGGTTGCAACGACCCATTAGCAAAATTAGCTAAACCCAAAATAATTGTTGACTCCAAGTTTATAAATCTGAAAAAGAGAGAAAATATCAGAGGTTAAACTTTAAAAGAGGCTTTCATCTCAAATAAACTCTAAGCCAGTTTAAGAAAAAAGAAAAACAATATTTAATTGCAGGACCAGCTAATGCTGGATGCTATGAACATTGTAATCCTGGCTCCGCTTGGAAAACTTTGACTGAAAGCTTTGGATGATCTTACCCAACTCTTCTTAACACAGACCAGAAGTTCTGGTCTAGGGCCAAAATACACTTCTGGACCAAGTAAATTAGGGCACCTCATTTGTGCAGTCGACCTTGATTTTGTCATGTCACAAAGATGGTATTTCTTTCTAGCCTAGAGACACTGCCAATGTCTCTGAAAGTTAGAGATGAAGCTATCTATTTCACAGTAAATCCACCAGGACTGCACTCTTTCAGTGTCTTTCCTGCAGGCGGTTAAAAGGCCCAGTTGAACAACCCTTCAAGCTTTTACATGACGCCGCTGCCCGGATCCTCACTAAAACCAACCAGCTGAGCCGTGTTCAGCCTGCTCTGGCACTGAGCCACTGGCTTTCTGTAAAGTTTATTGTTGATTACAAAGTGCTGCTGTTGACCTATAAGGACTTTGAATGGCCTTGTTCCAACCTATTTACCGGAGCTTCTGTTCCTTACAACCCCGCCCACACAGCGCTGGATATCTGTTGGCGGTGAATGCATCCCCTTGTTTATAAATCAGACATCTCTGTCTTCAAGTCTAGATCAAAGTGTGTTCATTTAGTTTGTCTTTAAGTTAAAAAAATCATGTGCCCAGTTGCAGAGAAATGTGATAGGAATAGTGTTATGAAAATGGCACCATGGGGCTCATTGTGTCTGCAACGGTTGGCCGATCAGCTGTGCAACACATGGCTGGGTGCAACTCGAATATAGTTTCCTGATCGGTTTGCCTTTTACCAATTTGAGTCAAGTTCTACTCAATTTTTTACGGAATTATTTCAATATGCTCCCTGCTTTTCCTTTCCATTAAGACTTCCATTCAAGGCTTGATGGTACATTTTTTAACGACAGTATTCTCTTACAGACAATTGGACTGGCATGAAAATAAAGGCCGTTTAATAAGCCTAAGCATTCACAAAAACTCTATTGAAGGCTGGGAGAGCAGATTACTAAAGAATTCGGTGGGAGATGAAAATAGGATTATTAGGTAAGGATATCATCATCATTATCATCATCATCATCAATCAGCCTTTTCAAATGAAAACCTAAATAGTTATGAATGGAACTCTTAATAAATATTCACCAAGAGGAATTCATTTTTAATTATTTATGTATTAATTTATTCCATGTATCCTTTCATTGGTGTACCCTGGTACACCGCCACCATGAACTGGATAAGCTTAAAAATGAATGAAGGATACTGTTATTTACACACAAATACATATGCTGACACTTGTTAAATCTCCCCACTCTTTCAGAAAGAACAATACTAGTGTCGTTAACTATGACTATGGACCTCAGAAAAGCCCAACTTAAAATCTTTGGGCCCGTCCCAATGGACCGATTTCATTACCCAAATTATCCTCTCTGTTACTTGCTTATCGACTTTTATATTTCACTTTTATATTGTTATACAAAAAAATGTGAGGTTGGATAATTATCTGTGGATACGATTGTCCACAATACGTAGTTACGCACGGAAGGGCTCGGTAAAAGGACCTTAATCACAGCCTGTCACATGAACAACTCCCCCTATCAGATCGAAACAAACACATTTCAGCATGGTGTGAATGGGATCGAGCTTTGCCAACAACAGATAGAATTTGCTCCGTGGAAGCAATGAAGTTGTATCCCGGGTGCCAGAAGTCTCTGGCAGCCTATCTGATATTGATCAGTCTCCATAGTCCGTAATTGTGCTGGTTATTATGGTCAGAGGATGTGTCATGCAGTCCAACATGTGGCTGTGAGCAACGACGACTGGGACAACTTTGACGGCCACTGCTAAGATGAAACCACGTGCAAAGGAATTATATGGAAGTACGTGATATGCAATAGATGTAAAAATCCACCATTCCTGGTCTGAAACGTTTCTGTGGGTTTTTTGAGCTAGCGCTAAATTAGCATCTGATTTGCGACTGTCACACATGTTACAAGCTGGGGATAGAAGAAACTCTAGGTTTATTTTTCTGTGTGGATTATAGGCTGGGCATTCTGGATGTTCCTTTCCGGGCTACTGTAATCGAGAGGCCTTGGAAAGGAAGTCCGGTGCGGGGATACAACAGGGAAGTGAGCTGGCTCAAATAGGTGGAACCATCGGCTCTGTATTCTATGTGAGTGGAGGCAGTCTTCCATCAACCCATAAAGGGAAGTGACCATCGGGCCTGTATTCTGTGAGAATGGGTTAAGCACTGTCTGGTAGAGGGTTCACTGCCCTATTGTCTAGCACGCAGAGGAGGAGAGGGCCAACGGGAGAAGAGGATTGTGAGTGCGACACAGACGACAATCCTCCCTTGATCCAGCTCACCTATGTGTTGTTGCGTGTGTCGTGTGGGGTTGCAGTTTCCTTTCTTCGTGTTTCATCAGCCTGTTGGGGGCGCTATCGACTGAGGCACAGGCCTTTTTTTTTGCATTTTGTGTTTATGTCGTGGCGTCGGTACATGTGACTGCCACTGTATATTTTTGCGTTGTAGGACCTCTTAACTAATGTAGCCGAGTGTGGACCCATGTCTTGGGCATCGAGCTGTACAACGGGAGATCTTTGGGGGGCCCTTCTTGTGTGCGGATCACTGTGGGTGTTTGCAGTGGCAGCTCGAATTATTTACTCAATTATTGCCTTACTTGCTATTATTCTGTGTACTTTAGAGGGAAGGCTCCGCCGGTCACAGAGTACTCCCACAACCGGAACCTTGACTCTGGCCAGGCGCCAGCCAAACTGGAGTGCTGTAGTGGATGGAGGAGGGACTGGCCAGTAACATCATTATTGTAGTATTGTAAGTGGACCACACGACTCGTTTAGTGTTGGCATTCTATGAATTGCGAATCTGCTGTGTTGAGTTGGTGGGTGGATCCAAAGTCACATGGGCGTTCTGTGACATAAATGTCAAGTGAGATCATGGTACAAGTGTCCTTTCAAACACTTACAGCATGAAAATGTTCTTATTAAGACGAGCAGGATTTTACATTCAGGTGGAGGTTAAACGAAAAGTAAACCAGTTCACATTATGTTTAGATAATACCTAATCCCTGAGCAAGCTTTGATATCATTATTCAGATGTAGTCCTTTTAGTGTTTTTGCATTTTAGCGATGAGATTAAATTAAGGAACTATTAGAAGATGAGCGGAGATGACAAACACAGGTACATTTTGAGTTCACAATATATTTTTCAATATTTGGTCAATATTTCTGAAGTTACTGCTCAAAATGTGTAGGCCTCAACTAAGAATTTGGTCCAACATGAATTAAAACATAAATCAAGATTTGACGTGTATATTATATTCTACGTAATTGAGACCTGCTTACAATGCCTTGCGTCAGTTGTTCCAGTTATTTTTTTATTGGATTGATGCAGGGGAATAGTTGATTGGCTTCAGTGATTTCCCATAGTGCACTGAGCAGGCAGCTACCTTCTGTACCCAAGTGGAGCCAAAATGGCATACATGTATCATTTTTAATTATAGGTGTTCTCCAAAAGCTGATTATATGAGTCGTAAATCAAAATTGGTGGAAAGGCTGGAGCGAATGGCTAAAAGCAATTCACAAATACACAGAGCTGTAAAAATATTTTGATAGTATGCCCTAGAACTATTTTAATTATAATGAGAAACTTCCCTCTCAGTTTCAAACTACTTCGTTCATTATAATTTATAGCTGTTCATTCAATGTGGAAGTGAATATTTTACTAGGCTACCGGCTATGCTCAATCGATTGTAATAAAGACGGTTTTTACAAACATGAACATGTGAGGTTTTATTCACACACCGTGCAAATTTCCACCGCTTCACCACCAACACCCACTTTTGGTACAGGCTGACACACAAATTAATATTGATTTAATCTCTCGTTACACAGAAGATTACCATTTTAAATTTGAATTTTTCCCTTGGTTTATTACATTTATTAACTGGGTTCACTTTGGTGTCGTAAAAAATAAGTGGAATATAAATTGTCAGAATTAAAAAAGAAAAAAAAGATGGTCACAGGAGTGTAACTAGATGAAAGACAGTCTAACCCACAAGTAAGCTATCTGGATCATGGTGAGGAGGGAATATAGTTAAGTCCAAAATATAAATAATTCATTTTGCACATTGTATGTTAACGTTGGCAGTCAAGGGGGTTATGATTAAAATATCATTTAAAAATTGCAGAAGACAAATATAAGACAAACTTAAATTAAAAAGGAATTAAAAGTGAACAACACTGATATTGACCTGATCTTGAAGTTTTTACTTCCTGTGCGCCTTCAATGGTGTAACAGCTTCCTTTGTAGCTTGCCTGCAAGCATCTACAGTTCATATCAGTTTGCTTCTTTGCATGATTTTTGAATTCGATTTTTAACATGCCACTTCCAGTGAAGACACCACCAACAGGGCGTCGTCTCACTGTAACAAGTACAGCTGTCGTTAGTCTTCTCTCTGTTTCCAGTGATACCTTAATCCCCCTCTTCCAACCCTTCGTGACCACAGACGCTGCCATTATCCAATAGAAATACAGAAAAAAAGATTAATGACACAAACATCACTTTGCAGTGAGCAATCAATTTCCTCGAAAGGCTGGACAACAAACACATGGATTTAAAGGCAGAAATGTCAGAACAGATTTTGATGGGCAGAGTTTTAATCCGTTCCCTCTTTCAGTCCTCAGTTCTTAAACATTCTGGAGATGCCCGTTTATGTTTTTAAAATACAAAGCAGAAGAACAATACACACTATGGCCAATCGCCTTAGGCTTGAGTTCTGCTTTATAAACCACTTAGTTTATTTGTATGACTGCTCAACTCAGCTAATATTACTCACAAAGTAAGTAGTACTGGAACGTTTCCACATTTTGATTGGCACATTCATTCTGTTTGTTCAAGAGGTATCCCTGTACACCAAAGACCATTCTCGTAAGACAGTATTTAAAATACATATTTGTACCACTGCATCAAATATTTGGCAGAAAAAATTAGAAAAAAAGTGGAAAATGTGTGTTTGTGCAGAATTAAACAAACTAATTTGCCCGCGTGTCATATTTGCCTCTGCAATTAAATGCAAACTGTGTTTGAAATATTACAGTTTTTTCCTTTTCTTTCCTCCAAACGGGACAATGGTCCCAATTAAGAACTGGGAGTAGAGTGTGCTGATAGAGGAATGTGTTCTCTTAAATCCCCTAATTTGCATTTTAATTCTTCCGCTTTCCCCTTCCTTATAATCCTCTGCTAACCCAAATGAGGCGTGCGTTTCCCCTCACAAGTCCGAGAGTCCTGCTCACACAAACATGGTACTGTCAGGCACAGTTTGTGAAAACCGAATGTTTACATCAGCCAAATGTTCACATAATGGGGATGGTAGTGGGAGTGGGGCTGGGGAAAACTTTGATCAAAACAGTGGCAACTTTTCATTTAAAGATTTCAATCCAAATGAACATTGAAAACAATTGTAGTCACCAAATCTCATCTGCGCTAATAACAAGTAATTTCTTTTTTCTTTTTAAAGGCAAAGAGGATTATAGTTTCTTGAGCCAGAAGAGTGTTTCAATATGCTACTGTCTGTTTATTTTAGTCTCTTGATACGAGTGTTGACAAACTACAGTGACCAGAGGAGCCGAGAGCTTGGAAATTTAAATCTCGCTGGAAAGCCTGATTATACACAAAATCTGATTAACACAATGGAGCCTGTTGTTGGAGGTTCTGACACCAACACCTGTTTCAATATGAGATTACAATCTTGGAGCTTCTCCCCAAATCCCAGTTCACAAACGTTTTGATTGGAAATTTACCTTTAGAAAAGAAGAATGAACACAACAGCAATAACAACGACAAGAGCTACAACCAAGAAAGCAAGTGATCTTTCTAAAACCACAGAACATTTCCCAAATGTTCACAGAAAGTTTCCCGGACACCCGGCATAGCATGAACGATTATGCCCGGCACTTTGGACTGCCAGAGTGTAGGAGTAATAGAGTAAACAGTTCTCTGATTGCATCCTTCTTTGCACAAGCAATCTCTCCAGCCCACCAAGTCTTCATTGTCTCCATCCACCCCCCTACTCCTCTGGCATTCGCCGGGTTCGGGGGGGTGTGTGTTTAACATTCCGCTCACCCTCACTCTCCCCCGGAGAACCGGGGGGGGGGACGCCTGTGAGGTAGTGTTCCGCGTCGAGATGTGGGGTGGTCCGACATGCCGTGATTTACTTAAACAGGAGACGCATGAGTGAAATACACAGAGCAGCCCTGATCAGCACCATTACCACGCACGCATCTGTGCTGCCCGGAAATCTCCTGGTGATGCAGTGTTTATTCTCTCCTCCATTTTTCCTGATGTAAAAAATATGCGTAGATTTAATGTGAGAGTTAATAATGAGGTGAATGGAATAGTTTCCCTTTAAATAAGAGTTAATTACGCTGTGCAGAGGGTTGGCACTCTTTCGAAAGATTCGCAGTGCAGCCTTCTTGGAACATATGCGCTGTACGTGTCAAATTGCCAAAATAGGCGGGAAGGGAACCATAAAATATAGCCACAGCAAAAATAAATTAATGAAATGGTATCATTCCAACAGATTACCTGAGGTGAAAAACTAAAATATGTATGAGAGTACCCTCTTGCTTTAAAAAAAAAAAAATAATAAAAAAAAAAAAAAAAGGTTATTTATTCAATGTCTGTTACAAGTGTAGTTTCATAGAATATGAATGATTCGTGTGTATCCACCATAGATATTGACTTTTTCCATCACTAAACCCACCCCCCTCCCTCCTGGCCAACGCACACAGAGATCATATCTCCACTAATGACAGCTCCGGAGGCCGGCGCTGATGTCGAGGAGGCAGGCAGCTGTGCCACGACCCTGACATTTCCTCCCTCTCACGCCAAGGCTTTCGCTGAAACACCCGCTCGCTGTTCTGCTTCACCTTCGACCAGGGGATCAATCAGCTCTTCTGCAGGCACGCCACAGCCACTGGGTGTTACCTTTTGTAGTTCTTTCCTAAAAAGACTTTGTCCCGATGGGATTCCGGCATTGAGTCTGAAAATGGTTTATTCCATTTTTATAAAAAAGCCCAGATTTGTCCGTACCAGCCAGGCGCGTTCCTGTGCGCTTCTCGTGTTGGTTAGACCAAATATCGTGTGATCGTCCGAGTGTAACCAAGTTTTTACAGCTGCCTTGGCCTCCCTTAATCCTGTCGCCTAGTACATGATGAAAGTGATTCATTTGAATGTTCAATGGGCAGACAATACCCATTTTATCAATGCCTGTGACAACCGCCCTGTGTGGCCCCTGACTGGGGGTGGGATGGTTGTTGGGTAGCCCTTTGTACTTTTACACACGTTTTCCTCACTATTTTTTACCCGAGTGAAGTGGTAGCTTGCTTCCTACCCTGGACTCATCTGCCTAGTCCCTACATTCCTGGCTCATCCCCATCATTCGTTATTCAGGCTGACACATTTCCCCTTTGTTACTTCTGTGGATCCATGCCATGGAACATTGCAGATGTGATACTCATTTAGCTCAACAGGACTGATTGCCTCGGTGAGGGTTCCCACCGTGACACGGGTGTCTACGGGACACGGATACTCACTTTGACACGGGTGTCTATGGGAAACAGGTATCTACGGGACACGGATACTCACCAAGACACAGGTGTCTACGGAACACGGGTACCCACTAAGAAACAGGTGTCTACGGGACACGGATACTCACCAAGACACAGGTGTCTACGGAACACGGGTACCCACCAAGAAACGGGTGTCTACGGGACACGGATACTCACCAAGACACAGGTACCCACCAAGACACGGGTGTCTACGGGACACGGATACTCACCAAGACACGGGTACTCACTGAGACACGGGTGCCCATTACCGTGACAGGAGTGTCTGCCTTACATGGTGACCCACCACGACACGAGTGTCTGCCTTACATGGTGACCCACCACGACACGAGTGTACATGGTGACCCACCACGACACGAGTGTACACGGTGACCCACCACGGCACGAGTGTACATGGTGACCCGCCACGACACAAGTGTACATGGTGACCCACCACGACACGAGTGTCTACCTTACATGGTGATCCACCACGACACAAGTGTACATGGTGACCCACCACGACACGAGTGTACATGGTGACCCACCATGACACGAGTGTACCCTTTATGTGGTGACCCACCACGACACAAGTGTATGCCTTACATGGTGATCCGCCATGACACAAGTGTACATTGTGACCCACCACGACACGAGTGACTACATCAAAATAAATTCTCACCTCGACAGAATTACCCACCGCCATTTCTACCCCTTTCAAGGCGAGAGTTTTCACCAGAGGTATAGAAGCCCCAAGGGTGAGAGCGAGCGATTTCCCGTGGTGCATATCTGATTTTCCTGGGTCCTGGGCAGGACTCTCCCTCAGGTCCACAGTGTCACTTGTGAAAGGCTCCTGCCTTTATTCTCATATTGTCAGCTAGTCACGGGAGCTGCCGGCTAATAGTTTAGGAAAACGAGTTAATGCAGTGAAGCATAACATTCACAGCCCTTCCCTGCCCTGGAAATGACACAGATTAAAATTTCTGTTCCCTTGTTTAACTTCTAGCTGCCTTTGACTGAAAGGAAAACGTTCGCTTGGAAATTTCACCAGAATCCCATTATTGGTGGTTTCTAATACAACAACTTGGTCTGGTATTTCAGAGCATCTCCACAGTATTGATTTTCTCCGCCATTCTCGGTTATGATTTTCTCATGGTTTTCCTCTCTGATTTATGTTCCTTCACATACAAGCTTTAAAAGAAAAAGAAAAGAGCATACAGCTGTTTTTAGCGAGGCAACACAAGGTGTGCAGTAACGTTAAATTCCAGCTGTGCAGTGTGTGGTAGCCGGCTGCTCGTGTGCATCACAGGACCACCTTGAAGTTAGCTTAAATTCATTGCTGCCTAATAGCAAATCAGATATACTTGTCGTTTGACCCTGAGTTTAATAGCAAACTGCTCGGTTTTGACCTATGGGGACCGGCTCTTGGGCTAACGGGGCTACTTGGTTAGCGCTTATTCACAAGCTACAGCTACAAGCTAAGCCAGCGAGCTGTTTAGTCTGTTTTACTGTAACGCTGTCGGTGCTGCTTAATTCAAATACCCTTGCCACCTTTCACAGCTCAACACCCTCCAGGTTTCAGAGCTTGCTTTCCAGTTCGCAGCTAATTTTTACCTGGAAACACCAGGTGAGGGCATTTCTGTTCCAAATAATGAAACTTCTATTAAACAATTAGGCAGAACGACAAACCGGCGCACACAGGGGCCCTCGAGTCTAAGATTGATAGCCACCCTTGGGGCTCTCCATGCCCATCGTTAGATTTATGAAAGAAATACCGAGGCTCTGCCCGGCGACAGGCCTGAGGGCCCTATCGTGGAGTTTGCTTCTCGTGGCTTTGTGCCAGCCGATTCTTTCAAATCCTCGGGGGACATCATTTTGAAGCAGTGACTTCCTAGGGGCCGAATTTCATCCGACTGCAGCCCCTGCAAAGCAACACAGAATCACTCTACCCCTCCTGATGTTTCTCCAAAAGCTCATCTCGCCTTGATGTGTGAATTCAGCGCTTCGTGACAATTCAATCGAACAAGAGGATAAAAGAAAGCAAAATGTGTTCAGCCAAGTTACTGCAAACTTCCACATTTAATTCCCTATTTTATTTCTGCAAAAAAAAAAGACACGGCCAGCACTGCAAAAGAAACCCAACATTTCCACAAGAAGCCTTTATCAAGTGTATAAATTATGTACTTCTATAAAAGTTTAAGTTGTAAAAATGCTCTATAACAGATAAAAGTTTGAATAAATTGATTGAGCAAATAAAATTTGCAGTTTTTTTGTCCTACCGGGGCCATGAGAACTGGCGGGTGTGGAGACTGTGCTTTGATTTTCGGCCTCCCCCATCGCTAGGCCCGAGAGGGACCAAAGGTGACGAACGCAAACCGTGGCCCTGGGAGGAGGACCGGCTGCTTCCGGTGTATGGGCGGTCATTCAGTGTCCGCCACGCGGGGGATGATTTAGACACGCAACGCCCTTGGTTACAGGCCTATAAAGGTCGTCAGCTTTTGTAGCATGACATATATTACCTTTTACTCTGGACTATCTGCTCTGGAGGCCTGCACTTGAGCGACATAAACAAAAGAGACCACGCACGTGTAGGCGGATCTTCCACTTTGATGAATCACTTTCGAAATTGAATTTGAAAAGAAGATCCAAGGACAACAAAATAAAAATAAAATAAATAATTGACCGACTGTTATATAACTCTCTGTATACTTTGAAAAAGTTCACAAAACAACCTTGCTGGCTCTTCACCTTAATACAAAGACAAACTGATTAGCACAATACACAGTATCAGTTAAATAAAACTAATACTTTTATACAAAATATATATACTAATATATTTTATACTTTTTTATACTTTTAATACAATTCCAGTATTTCGTCAGATAAAAGTGCCCACCCATGATTGGGTGACATTAGTGGGCCTTGTTTCCCAAACGTGTGCCACTGGGGGATGGCAAAGGTCTATGCACTTCATTGAGAAGACCTGGCATGAACGTTATTAACACCTGTTCTGTGTGTGTGGGCATGCGCGCGTGTGGGTGTGTGTTGGGGGGCGGGGTGCGTGCATGTGTCTGTGCTTGTCTCACATCAGGACGTCTGCCTTTCACTTCGCCCTGCAAACGCACGGCTCGTTGCATGCCGAGCGGGCCCATTAGTGATCCATCAATGCTGTTTACAGTCTGCAGCCGCATTGCTGGAGAGGGCCAGAGGAGCTCACGGCTCCAGACAGTCTCCGCTGCATGACTTCGGCGAATTAATCAGCCAAGGTGTCTTCATTTGCAAAGGCCTTTTGTGGGGAAAAAAAACAACAACAACAAAGTGGCCTTTGAAAAGGGAAGGGACGAACAAAAAGGCCGGTGAAAATAGGCGACAGTAGGGAGGGAGTCGGAATCCTTTTAGTAGTGGTGTGGTCTAGTGGTTTAAGTCGCAAGCCTCGTAAACCAGAAGGTTGCTGGTTCACATTCTGGCAGGACGTGACTTGAGCAATGTACTTAAGCCAAAATTGATCGAGCCAAGTGTAGTAATGCAAGGGTAGTTGTCCTATACAGGCGTCAGCTAAATGACCAAAAAAAAAAATTACACCGGAGTGTGTAAGTACTGGGTACAGGTGCTCTGGGTCGAATGTTCCTCAATGTCATCGGGTCACATAATGGTAACAATCATGCATCTGCAGTGGTGTGATGTACCCTTGGCGTGAAACAGTTAAAATGTTGCTGGTCATTGTGCTCTGGAATATCGCATGCACTACCAAACAATAAGCTTAAGTCAGCTTAAAAGGGTGTCAGTCAAAGCAAAACGGGTTGCCATGATGTGTCACAAAGAATCAACATCCCGGAGAGAGTTATGCTTGGGGAAGCCAAAGCTGGCGCAATGCGAGGTCCGCTAGGATAAAGCTGATGAAGAAATGAAAGAAAAGAAACGATGCCCACTGTTACAGTAAAATAAAATGTGTGTAAAAATGCAACTCAATCTTCTGGCCGTAATTTGCCTAACTAAAAGCAGAATGCAATGGAGTGTACTTGTTTTAAATGTTTTTGAAGTGAACAACGTCTTCAAATACACAGATTTTCATCGTAGATCACGCAGCCTCATGCAAAATTAGCTTGACATCCAGTTGTGTGGAAGGTTTTCTATTCGGCGGGAGATAATTCAATAGCCACTCGGGTATACAGCGGATTGTTTCTCCAAAGGGATCCCTGTTACACATGATATCTTCATGCCCAGTCCTATTGGAGAACGATGGGTGAGGCTATATGCCTGAGCATATGTTGGATAAATGGCGTGTATGCTAGATGGTATCTTATAAGATATATACACAATGTGTTATTATGTGACTGCATTTTACAGCCAAAATGAAAGAAAATGTATTTTGAAAACAGCTTTTCATATGCAGGCTTCTTTTTTTGGTTTGTGAATGACCATACCCACACAGTGGTCCTACTTCTCAATATTGCATGTATTATTTTATATAGAACTATACAAACAAAGGACAGCATTCTTTAAGGGGCACTCTTTCGAGACCGCATGTTGAGATTTTTTGAACAGCAGCCTGAATATTTGCATGCTTAACCAATGATTTCAAGACTTTGCCAGGTATGAAGCTGTTACACTTTGGAAGACGTAGTTGAGCACCAAGGTCATTTGTCTTTCCATTGTGCACTCATTTCATTTGATTGCATTACAGTAATGTTCCAAGCCGGTTACATGCCGATTTATATTTACGGCATTGCTAAAGCATACCGCTATTTCGTTAGCAACTGCACAGGCTACTGACACACATCCAGTCTGCATCATTTATATCATACTCTATGGGAAATCATGAGAACATCCAATGGTTTAGCATTTTGTATTATTGCTTGGGGTCTGGCATCTGTGCTATGTGTACACCAATAAATATTGCTTTAATTAAACTTGGGTGTTAACCATTTACAACAATGCTTTGGCCAAACGGCTGCAGCTTTTGGGGAGATACAGATGCCAACATGCTTAACTTGAAAATAACTCTGAAACAACATTGCTTTCAATACTCGTTTCTAATGTAAAGGGCTTCCTTTCTACCGAAAGCGCCTTTACACACTCTAAATTTCTTTTTGTGAGCCTTTCCCACTGTTTTTAAATTAAAACTCAAAACCTAGGTTTAAAATTCCTATGCATTATTCTTGTTATGCACGTTTCCTCACCACTGACTGCAGCAGCTCTAATCGGGTTGTCATTCCGTGACCGGCCTCTTCGCTTTTTACCCCTGCACCTGGCCCTAATTTACAGTACGGACCAGGTGCCGGTGATAACTCACCAATTACCCAATTAAAAGGCACTTTGTCACATGGTCGCGCATCGGGCATGGAGGAACAGCTCCTCCCCCTTCTCCCACAGATCCTCCACAACACTGTCTTTGTTTAGCCGAGCAATTGTTTTAAACAACAGCAGCAACGACAACAAAACGAACGACATGAACTACATTGAAACTTTCTGTTTCAGTCGGTGAAAAGTCACTGGCTTGCTCAAGGTTTATGCTACTCGAAAGACCGCTGATGCCCGTTGCGTATTTGGGTTTGCTTGAACGAACAATGCAGTGGCTGTGATGGGGTATTGAGAAGCATTTACACACTGAAAAAAGCGAACGGTTAGCCTCTTGGCCAGTAAAGCACTCGTCCGAGTACCGGCTGAGCTATGAGCAGGGTTTGAATTCGCGTCATCTCATTTGCCAATTGGAGAGCGCAGCAGCAGCGCCCAACTGGCCAAGCGCCGCCCGACCTCCCGGCTGGGATGTGTGGTAATCGGCACGGCATTTCTAGGCTTGAAGCGCCTCTCCTCTAATCGGCGCAGAGTGCAAATGAGACAGGTGGCTCCAAGGCGGGTAGGACTGGAGTAGACCAGATGAAAATTCCACACCACACCGGTGGCAATATTCATAGTGATGAGCCGAGGTACATTAGCACAAAAGGCGATCACAGATCGGGAAGATAATAATTGGCGATTGAAGTGAAAACAGCCCTGGCCTACTACCTGGCAGCTGTACTCATGTGCCCACCCTCCTCTCCTCAAGTCCCCTCCCATCCCCACTCTGACGTCCCCTGCCGTCATGTGTGTGCCTGCCTCAGACACCAGCTCAGTCACTCCTGTCACTGTACATGCTCAGCACAGCCCCACCTGTCACGATATATACTCAGCCTCTCCTGTCACTGTACATGCTCAGCACAGCCCCACCTGTCACGATATATACTCAGCCTCTCCTGTCACTGTACATGTTCAGCACAGCCCCACCTGTCACGATATATACTCAGCCTCTCCTGTCACTTTACATGTTCAGCACAGCCCCACCTGTCACGATATATACTCAGCCTCTCCTGTCACTGTACATGTTCAGCACAGCCCC
>JAOYSI010000388.1:5970-18279 GCA_025775065.1 Hiodon alosoides | reverse complement strand
TAAAATTAGGGTTAGAAATAATTATAATCTTGATATTAAAATATTTTTTAAATACTTTAGGTTTGTTTGTGCTTTTGTAATGATTGAGCTAATTTTAAATCATTTTTAAAAAAGGTATTCTTAGTCAGTTACCCGCTTTAAGCAGAGTAACAGAATACGTCACTGATTACATTCAAAACCACCTCCTCAGTAATCAGGCAGTAATTTTCAAAGTGACATGACCAACCATAGCTGGAGAATGTGTTGTGGAAGCCGCAAAATGTTGTATCTGCGTGTTTTTACGAAGCATTGTTTTTTTGGTTTTATTGCGAAAAAGTCAAAGATATATTTAACAATATTAAATATAAAAACACCCTCAAGCCCTGGGGAAACGCCCAGGCTGTTAAGACGGACGGCCAAGCGGTGGAATAACACCTACCTAAAAGGACCTTTTGCGCACCTGAGTGTGGTTGCACCGATGATTACCACGCAGAAGAGCCAACACTTAAAGACATTTGAAAGAGTTCCAGAAATGCAGGCTGGGGAGAGTGGAAGTGAAGGTGGTATGTTTGATGGGTGTGTGGTGAGTTTGTTGTTCATGAAATGGAAGAAACGCCTTGTTAGTGAACCTAAAAAGCTGTGTTATTTTGGTTTTCCCCAAGGAGGGCTTTTTATGTGAGTTTCCCTTTATGCATCTATTTCGGAATTTTGCTAATAATTCCAATGAAGGGCATCACTTAAAGCCTGTCTCCCTATCTCTACACCCCCCGGAACCAGACATGCCCAGGATTGCCACAAACTTCAATTGAACTTAGCAATAAGCTTCCATTTTTATGTAAGCTAGTTATAATAGCAAACAAAACGGTCTGTTGGTGTTTCAGTAGTATGACAAATACAAGTGTTACAATGGCAGATGCCCCCACCCCCAATCTAACAAAATCATAGCAAATTAACTCTAAGCCTTCTTGTTCCCTACTCCAGTGTATCAGCTCTTTTCTTCCATACAGGAGTGGGCGTGGCAGATTTCAGGGCGTGAAGTCACAGTCTTCGTTGCCTTTCAGCTCGTATTAAAGTCGGACAAAAATGGTGGCCACATGGAGCTTGCTCTCCTCCCTCACCCCAGCTGCAGGAGACCCGCAGAGTCTCATCATAATACGAGGGTTTACATTACAGACCTCAGCCATTGGCATTTGTTTTGACGAGCTCTTTATGTCTCTGGTCATTCTTGTCAAAATATATAATATATAGAACACATACAGGGTGACCCAAACGCAGCGTTTTAGTTCACTGCCTTCTGACAGTCTCAGCATTTTACGACTTCAAATAATGTTTTAGCGCAGATTTATGTTTGTTAGTTGTTAGCTTACTAGCCTTTATCGTGTACACCAAATAAATTTAAACATATCCGGCTGTAAGTATCGACTTTATGACCACCAGTGCTTCCTCTTTATATATTCTGTCCAATCATTTTTGCACAAAATCGCTCGACGTCCCTGAGCACCAATAGAGTTGTTATCTAGCTCCAGGAGTATTACTGCCTGTGGATAGCATTGCTTATGTAATTGTAAGTTATGTTGCTGTTATCAGTAATTGAACATGTTGATAAAATGTAGTCTGTTCTTGAACCTGAAAATAGTCCACATGCTGTCATGGATAAGAGTGCTTCCAAAATAAACAAATAATTAAATCATCACAGTTATCTATATTTCATACATTGGTCATAGCAAAATAAGTGTATTCTATGCCACATTATTCCTCTCTTTATGCCTTTGATGTTTTGTGGTCTTTGATCAGTCAGGGGCTGGGTAGCAATGGCGGGCTTTGATACAGCCGGCCAAAAGGGGCTGAGATGAAAGAGTGACAAGGATGGGTATACTCTCCTAACGATCAAGCCCTTCAACTTCAGTTCCTAATAGCAGGCAATGTAGAACGCCTAAGTGCCACTTAACCTGAACGTCGGGCCTGTTACTGCTCCGCAAGCCCTGTCTCAGTTAATAAATCGGGCCCCAAATGTGTAGAGAACTGCAAGGCGAGTGTGGTGCAAACAGGAAACTGCTGTCTTCATAGTGCTTGTCTGTTTGTTTTTTTTCCCACTAATCATAATTCATGTCGACTTTATTTAAACAGAATTGATTCTTTATCTGCTTTTAAGATTCGTTATAGTTATGATTGCCATAACTTCATAAGCAACAAAAGATTATTAGTCAGGGTAAAGCACCAATGAGTGATGAGTAAAGCACCAATGGGTGTTTAGTAGGTCCGCCTGTTCAGTAGGTGTTATTTACGTGTGCTGAAAAACTCGGAGTGGTCATTAGGCATCTGTTAAAGGACATTAATGACAACATTGATCCCTGACACGAGTCATGTGACGACTCTGGAGTTGTTGGTTTTGTTTAGTTTTTCCGATCTTCTGCGGTGCCAGGTCGCGTGAACTCCTGCCCTGCCCTTACGCTTTCCTGGCGGTGCTGTTGTTTATGTGCAGGGCTGAAATGACCCGTCAGTGTAGACTGCGGCAATGAGGCGTGACGGCCAGACGCGCCCCCTCCCCCCACACCATCCCAAGTTTACCGACCCTTCCCGGCGATCTGTGCCATTTAAAACAGCCGCCCCGCTGTTTGAGGGAAGCGGGGAGCTGATCCAGGTGACGGGTGGCCCTCCGGCCCGCGGGTGGCGCGGCTCCTCGTTCGGGGCGGCGGGACGCGAGAGCGACGCGGCGCGGTTCTGGTGTCAGCGGTGTGATTAATGACGGAGCGAAGCGGCCTCCTGCTGCATGGGAACCCCCAGAAAAAAACCTCTGCCATGTGCTCCTCTGGTCTCAGAGGAATTCATTACAGAGGGGCGACTTGATCAAGCTTCAGTGTTGTCCTATCATTGCAAACAAAAGAGAAAAGCAGTAAACATGGGACTTGATCTATAATGATGTCTTCTCACTCTGAGAGTCTTCTGGGTCTTGTGTGCCAAACAATAATTGCATTAATGAGATAAATCATATTGACCAGACCAGTTTTGTAGATGGTTTCTTTTTTTTATGGACAGTATTCGATTACTTTTTATGAAGTAAAATTCCTGAATGTGAAGAACAAGACTTTTATTGTTTGAAACATATGTAACTTCCAGCATATTTTTTGGGGAAAATTGATTAAAAATAACAAGATATAGTACAACAATGACTATACCTATTACAAAACAGCATAACATGGCAAGAAAGATAATGCATAGAAATAACAGTAACTGGCAACCTGGTTTCAATATTCAAGGATTGTTTTAGTATTCATAGTTTTTCTTGAAACCATTACATAGATGTCCTTCATTCATAAGGCACATAATGAATAAATGGTTATCCATCCAAATTCTAATTAAGTTGTTAACCCTTGACTCTGTAGCGCTGCCCATGGATAGCACCACTCGCTCGTTATCAACACGTCAGACTAGGGGTAGAGACCTGCCAGAGACATTATCTTCTTTTTTCTTTTCTTTTTTACCATTCGAACCCGTAATCAATAAATTGTCAGTTCTAAATCAGTTCTTATGATAAATTAACTCAGATGACCATGTGACCAGTTACCCATAGTTGCAGTTATTATAGAAAATCCCTTGGATCACGGCTCTAGGATCGTGGATCGTGGATCGTGGATCGCGGCACTCTAGTAAGTAGGTTGCTAACCCCTGGGCCTTAACTATCCCTGCATAGCAATGCGGCAAACTGTGCCACACAGCACATTTAACACTGCAATAATGTGCCATAGCAGCAGACAGAGATCCACCCATTAATGCTATGACATTATTGCCAAGGTGCTGTCTGAAAATGTAATGTCCAAAACGAGTTCTTGACCTACATGATATTTCTTCAGAACCATATCCCTAAAAGAAAGAAGACTTACTGTGACGGTTTTTTTTTTTTTTTTACTTAAGATAAAAAGCATCCTAAAAGTAGCAAAAAAAATGAACAATTAATCAGATGGTTTGGTAGTTTTTACTTGTTAAGCAATCAGTATAAGTATAAGTATAAGTATAAGTATATGTATAAGAATAAGTATAAGTATAAGAATAAGAATAAGTATAAGTATAAGAATAAGAATAAGTATAAGAATAACTGAAAGTAAAAACCATTCATCGTGTTCTTCTCCACCTCTCTTCTCTCTTGCTCACTGGCTGAGAGGTCACTATGCCAGATTAAATCTCTGAGTAATTCCTCTTTTCTAGACTGGTATTTATTTTCTAAAGTGGTATTTTCTCCCTGCAGTGGAGAACTAGCCCTTGATCAGGAGACATAGAGCTGCAATCATATTTGATAAAGCCCATGGAAAGGCCTGCCTGCTTAATGGACTCTGGCCAGACTCTGTACCGAATGGTTGCCCCCACCTGGTTCCATTTGCTCATGGCACCAGAAGTTCTTCCGGAGAGGCTTATGAGGCTGTACCTTTACCCTGGGTTGGGCCAAATGTAGAAACACCTGGTACCGGTGGTCTAGGATGTTTTAAAACCAGCCGAATGAGCAAAGACATTGCTTAATTTAATTAACAACGACTCATTTACCTGATCTCAGAACTTCATGGCCGTGTTTCGATCTCCTGCTGTTGGTTTGGGGTTAGCCCCAGGGAGAGGCCACCAGCTGATGTCCGATGTCCTCTTGTAAGGAGTTGATACAGCAGCTAATGGATATGATTCAGCATGAGAAAATAGGGCCTCTCCATTCTATTTTCCTTCTCCTCCTCAATGATATAATAGAATATATAAGAGATTCTCATCTGGTCAGACAAGCTGCACCCATAAACCTTACATTAGTTAGCCACTCTACCCCCTTTGCAATAAACTATGATTTGATACAGATACTTCTGAACCAGTGTTCGGTTTATTGGAAGCTCTAGCATGGGCACATCCTTCTCTGTGGGATTCTCAAGGCTTTCCTGAGAGGAAGTCGCTTACCACGCTTTAGTCACCGAGGGTTCCCCAGCTCACTGGAGAATGGTGGTCATTCAAGTGTGGCCCTGGACATGCCCAAGTTTCCTATGCATGGGACTACCTTAGGCTATTCTCTCTGCTGTCCCTCTGGGATTGGTCAAAATGATGGGAATACTTTGTGAGCACAATATTTCTGGCTGTTATTACATCTTTTCCACTAGAGTTTTGCCCCAGGTCAGTTAGTCCATCATTTTCTGTCATAACACCCCTTCCAATACATCCAGCAGGCAGTTCTCATAGCCAGAGGGATGTACCTATAGGTAGAACAGCAGACATCTGACTATTTAGCTCACTGCATGTTGACCTGGCCTGGCCGAATGTCAACCCAAGGTGTTCTGAGACCTAATTCCATAGCTCCTAAGACATTGAACCCCACTGCAGGCTAGGGAGGAGCCACAGCATCTGAATGTGTTTATCACTACCTGGTTCTTCCTCGCTCCGCCAGGGGAAAGAGAATGCAAGACCCTAGGCCTTCACTCTTTTCCGCTGCAGCGCTGAAAGGGCTTGGCCCTTAGGGCAACCTTTGAGGCTGGCATCTTAAAGTGGGTCTTTAAGGTCTAAAATCCCATTACTCTATCCAATTGCACTTTTAGTGCCAATAGCTGCTCTCTCCCCTGGCCTTACTATCCTATCCTGCTGACTGCTGACATAGAAACAACAAACAGGGATTTATCATAACAACGGAGACAAACCACGAATTTGGACTATACCCTTTTGTTTCTGTTTACTGATACCTGGAACTGAGCTTTGAACAATTCCCCACCCACTGCTCATGTACAAAATGCTGGGAGGAGAAGGGAATTCAACAAAGAACCACCCAATCATCACGGGACCATAGTCATGACAACTCAGGTAAGTTAACCGGTGCCAGGTGAATATTAAACGGCCTCATTTTCCCAGTTATACTGTGCTACAGCTAATTAACCCAGTAATACACCTATGTCTCCTAAGGACTACGGCCTGTAAGCCTCTGACTGCTACACTAATGAGCAATTCAGTAATATTGAGTCACAAATTTAGCTGTTGTTTTACCAAGGTGTGTTAAACGTTTGCTTTCTCCTAGAGTGAATTTAATATCTGTTGTTTTTTTCAAGCTGAAAGGTCAATAATTCTGTGATAAGGCACAAAATTGAATTTTCATTTTTTTTATTTTTTTTTTTATTTTTTTATGGGCATTTGCTGTATCTTAAAATGAGATTCCAGATCTGTTGGGTTTCTGAAGACTCAAGTTCAATAAAAAACCTATGCTTTAGTAATAAAGTGAAAAGCTACTCCCTTTTTCATAATTAGATCTATCCTGACCCATGCAGCGAAAAGGGCAATATTGTGCCTGTAAGGGGGGGTTAATGTGAATCCCACAATTCATCACAGTGAGGATGGGTTATGAAAACAGACGTTTATCCTTTCGGCAGATTTAGCGTTTTCCGTCTCCCAGTCTCAATTATTTGGCAGCAGTTGTCATACCGGGAAGCTATTTATCAGAGCTTGGTCGAAGGCTCATATATGGTCATAAAGTACCTAGTGATTTTTAGAATTTATCAATTTGTCGTGTCTAGTTCCTGATTTTCACTCACCTATCATTCTGTTTTGTCCATAGTTTGGCTACCACTTGTAAACCCAATGGGTTTAATTGAGCATATTGCCAAGTTACAAAGCCAAAGTCCTGCAGGTCTTAGAGTGATATTTCACGCAGCGCCTGATTTTAACATCAGCCGAGGTGAATCTCTATTTTCAAATAATGACTTTTATTAAACATCTAAGAGACGAGATACAAATATAAACAGTGGGTCTTTTGTCCCTCCGGTACCAGATTTTCCTATCCGTGGTTCCTTGCCTGGGGACATACTTATGTACACCTTCGCTTGTTCAATAAAATGGGCCAATATCGCTGTCCGAGGACAGCAGCTCTCATTGATCTACAGCAACCTGGTGTTGAACTTACTCATTTCCTCTGTGGGCTTCGAAAACAAACCACTGGGAGGGAGGCTGTTAAATGTTTCCTGCATTCTGGCACATTTTGAATTGGCAATATCATCTGTTTGCTTGAGCGCTAAGAAGCCGTTGAATGTCTGAGAGACACACATCAGCCACCTTGTACCTTTTTACCTTGAATTGAACTCCTTCCTCTGTGGCACAGGACAGGAGCTCACAAAGAGAAAACAAGCCTTCCCCTGAGCCTGGTGTCAGGAGATCCCGCTACACTTTAAAACAACTACATCATCTCCCCTGTTTGCAGACTGTGAGGCTACAGGGGAAGGTGTTTTCTTACAGAACATTGACAAGAGTTCACATTCAGTATTAATATGTGATGGACATTGGTTAGTGACGTCTCAGATGAATCTGTCAGTTCTTGAAGTTCAGTAAGAAAGTGACGCCGGTAAGAAACCCCTGTCGCCTCGTAAAACTAAGCTTCTGCTTCAGTGTTCTCACAAACAAGCAAAAAACAAGTTCAATCGGTCAGATGAAGAATTTATTTACAATTGCCTTTCAGTTTTCCCGCTATTACTTAGGAACCATGCTAGGAGTCATCGTCTTCTCTGACCTTTACCACAGAAGCCTATTTTTGTTCCTGATTTCCTCGGTCTCAAACAATCATATTCTGCTGGGTACTGAAGACCTCAAATTACATTATTTGTTTGGGTTGCTGTTGTTTCATTCCTTGCGAGTAATTTGCTCTTGGTTCCTATGCAGTGCCTGGAGGGTTTTGAGCCAGCCCCGGGAGAGACACACTGTACCTATGTGCCCCAGATAGCCTGCTCTGCATTCAGTCATGTGACTTAGTGGCCAACTTACACATACAGCAAAATTTTCCCACCGTTGCAGAGATTTCAAGGCTGTCCTCAAACTTTTATTGCCAGATAACATAATTGAGAGTGTTTACTGGCGGAGAAAGTCAGGATTTCAATATGGGCAGTTTTTTATCGAGTAAGTATTGTTTAAGTGTCAGGTTAAATTTCATTGTGAAATATTTTCCTCCCTTTGACATGATCTGGCTCATCTATCAAAACAGTTGGACATCAATTAGCATCAAGTCCACAATGTGACCTAGTGTCCTCATTGTTTCCCATTGTCTGCTGCAATATACCAGCAGGCTTCATATTTGCGCCGTTAAAACAATTCAGATTAAGCTTGATGGTAGTGAGGGGTGTTACAATTTCTTTCCTTTCGTCATAACATTTGTAACAATGTCTGAAATGCGTTCACCATAGCAATGTTTAAATAATTCCTTGCTCATTCGCTTTGACAGATGGATCTGATTGACCAGATGTTTAAGTTGGGGCTGTTTCCTTAACACTGGCTGTGAGATTTCAAACGCCGTCGTTCCAGGAAAAGCGACTCTCCTGTGCTCCCGCACTCAGCTGCATATTCTGAAAGCAGTCGGTAAAGAACTCATAAATCATCTTGTGAATTCAGTAATTTTACGCCCTGAGGGTTTCTTCGGGTTCTCCGAGAGATGGATAAGAGCCACAGGATCAGGACGACTCACTGTCAGCGTCTCTAGGCTTTTACAATAACAAAACGCCATTTCCCCTGCTGGAACTGTAGCGTCTGCCACAATGCTGAAAAATGGGAGATTCTCTGTGTTTTTCATTGATAATGATGGTGTCTAAACATCAGCTTCTCCTTCATCTTCCACAGCTCACTCGCGAGCCTGCCTTGTCACGCTTCCTCTATTAATCATTGGTGTTTCCAAATATATCTCTCCGCATTATCTCGTCCTATATTTTGACTGTGGATGCTTAATCCGTAGTCTAATTGACTGCTTTACGTGCCTGTTTGGGGCCAGTTGTGTGTCATACAAAATTAGTATTAAGATTGTTTTGTTATGCCTTGTCTTTATGTTCATGCTGCTATCTAAAGCTTATATATTTTTTTTAAATTAAAAAAGCCCAATGTATATGTTTCCTGTGTAAACAATCCAAAGAGGCTGTTTTCATTTCACCGTGCTGCGTAAATGATATATTATAATGTTTTCTTTGGTTTAATCTGTTGGTAGTATCCAGCAGTGATTCCACCGTATGGAGGAATAACAGATCACAGGAAACAAATAAAAAACAATTGTCTTTAAAATGAAACAAGGCGGAGGGGCGGGGCTAATTATGGCAACGGAGATAAAGGTAATGTTTCCACCAGCACGGTGCCATGTGACATCGATGCCATTTTGGAGCCTCCACACCTTATTGGTCCACATAACATGCTTATGCGCATTTGTCTTGTCCAGCTGTTGCAAGCAGACGCGGTGTGATCGGTGTTCAGTTGTTGGAGAAGTGATCTGGAGGTCCAGCTGCTCCCAGGCCCAGTTTCTCCTGGGCGGGGCTGAGACCATTTGGTGTCAGTGTTGCTCCTGTCTTTTGCATAAACAACACCCCGACAGCCCAGAGTGTACGGGAGAAGCTGCACCTTTGTTGTGTATCCTCATTTGTGTCAATGGATGTCGATGATACACTCCGTTGATATCCTTCCCTCGGTGCCCTTTGTGCCGTTTACATGATCTGTGCCGGAGCAGCGAACCCTCGATGTTGCTTGTGGGTCTCCTTTCTTCTTTATTTAACACAGAGCAGACAATGGAGAGCCAGTCTTCACTGGAGGACTGCCTAATCAATCTTCTCCCCAAACACCTTCAGACAGTGACACCCCCCCCCCCCCCACCCCCCACCCAAGGGCACTCTACACACAGTAAATATGATCCATTTATTCGTGAATTAAAGCCACCTGATGGGAGTTTAATGCTCTGACTGTACTGTGGAGAAACTCTGTCTGATTCCTAAGGCACCAAAACGCTGTGCTGCGAAGTCCAGTAAATTAAACGAATGGGCCACCCGTCTAACGGGAAGCTGTCAGGGCAAGATAGATGTCTCTAATTACTTAAGGGGGCGGCGTCTCTCTTAAACACTTTCCAGTGCGATACAAAGGGACAGAATGGACACACAATGCAATGTCCACTGGGCCTCCCCTCACCCCTTCCTCTTTGTCAGGCTGAAGACCGGGAGCATATTGTCAGCTCAGCTGGCATCTTTACACATCTTTATTTCATAAGCAGGTTAACAGATTGCCTCTGTGATAGGGGAAGAGCCACAATTTAAGGCGTGTTTGTATTGTGATTGTCCCGCTGTAAATCACTGTTACATATTTATTTTTTGTCCCCAACCCCCGGGTTTAAATGTTTTCATTGTGCTCTCGCACACAATCCAAGGTTGGTTAACGAGATCCTATGCTGCTGCGAGATCATTCTTGAAATAACAAGGACGCCGAGATCCCTGCAAAAGCCTTGTTTGCCTTGTTAATTCGGTTTCCTCTTCTCAGCCCTTGACTCACACAGCGTCATCGATGTCTGTCTCCCTTGTAATGTAAAATAAACCCGGGGTTCTCTGGAAACAAAGCTGAAACTCTCTGCCCCATCCCTGCGTGCTGATGTATCTAAAATTTATAAAGGAGGATAAATCGAGCAGGAGCTCTCTAGATCTGTTGTATTTATTTTTTTATTTTTTTTATTTTACATTTTATCTCTTTCATTTAAACACAAGTAGGATTACTGATTGCCTCTATCACTTCCAGGGCGGAGTAATAACAATGCAAGGCATTTTCCCATATCCTGAGCTATAAAGGATTACTAGATTTGTTGGGAAGCCCCCACATGACGATACCAAGATTGGAACCGTGCACTGTTTGAAACACTCCCCTCCGTCTTGATTAATGTTATATTGACTTGGCAGGAGGAAGCTTTGAGTGATTGTGGAAAAAAGCTTGATTCATGTCAATCAAAGTTTTAAATACCAGTAGTGACTGCACAGTTTGAAAGAAAAAAATAATATATGAGTAAATTCAACTTCATCATAGTCATTATTATTTGTATTAAATATTATGGTTAGGATTGTAAGGTCTCATCCCAAAATAAACTTATATCTGCATTAACCTTAAGTGGTTACTTAGTGGATGTAAATGTAGATGTTTCTGTCCCCTTCATTCATCAATTTCATGGTGTGAAAGCTGCCTTTGGACGAAAACGGTAGACAATGTTCTCAGTGAAAACAAGAAAGCATCACCTGTTCTGGAAACAGCATCAGTGGAACAGAGAACGGTCTGTTGGGTTGGGCAAATACTTCTGAGAGCCGCCACCCTGCAAACTCTGGGCCATTAAAAAAAAACAACAAAAAAAAAAGCAGTAATTTGTCGTTGCTACTTATCTCTGAGCGGCTTTATTTTTTTAATGCAAACGGTGGAAGTTCTTGGTCCAATTAAAAATAATGGAACTTTTCTGTTTCTAGATAACAACCCTAACGCCCTCTCCTTTTCTTTTGTGAAAGAATATTTCTTATTTAAATAAAATCAGAGGTTTGCATTGAACTACTGCTTAGTAAACCAGTTTCCACAAATCCCTCCTGCAGTTTTACGCTATTATGAGAATGTAACTTTTTTTAAGCATTAAGAAAATATTTTCCTAGCATAGAGCTAACCTATAATTGCTTTTAAATTCAGTGGGACAGATAACATTCTACTCAGCCGAAAAGTTCAACCGAGCATCGGTGAATAGCAAATGTGTAATATTAGAAATTATACAGTGTTGCATTTTTAATTTTAATAAACAAAACCACTTAATAATGTTTCATGGCAAATTAAAATCAATCATGAACTTCAGATGAGGCATTATATTAGAGATTATTTTTTTAAATAATATCAGACGAGATACCTTTTTTAAAAATAATACTGCTCAACTATGGCAGTGCATCTGAATTCATCGCATATTTAATCTAGAGACAAAGAGAACTAAAAATTACAGGATTTTACAAATTCTACATTGCAGTGTAAGCTTCTTAGACCTTAAAAAACCAAAAAATAAAATAAAAAAAAATTTGTTATTAATTTTCCCAAAGTTTAGACCAAGCTCAAAGGCTCAGCAGAAGAAAAAAAATTATAGCCAAGGAAAGGAATTTGTCAGGTTTTAATTTTGTTCAGTGACATTTTGCTTACATTTCAGGGTCTTTTTATGCAACAAGGTAAGAGCTAAAGTAATCCACATATGGGCTCTGTTGTAAATGAGAGGACTCAGGCCCTGCACAGAGGAAGTAGAACATATTAAAGTTGGTGATAACTGCTCTGTTGTAAATTTGTCATAGGCCATTGTGTAAAGCTGCTAAGGACTGCCTCCCAGATTCTCTGTGGTTTGGTGTGTTGTCCCAGGCTTCTGTCTGCTGGCCAGATGGTGACTTCAGAAAGAAAGTGACACGCCGTTTCTAACTGATTTTATGCTGCTTCTCTGGAGAGAGAGAGAGAGAGAGAGAGAGAGAGAGAGAGAGAGAGAGAGGGGGGGGGGGGGTTGGGATACATCAGCACACTCGGGAATAAGGATTAAAAAAAAGCCAAATAAGA
>JAOYSI010000387.1:0-18279 GCA_025775065.1 Hiodon alosoides | reverse complement strand
GTGGGGTGCAGGGCCAGTCGGAGCCGGTATGGGGTGGGGGGGGTGGGGTGCAGGGCCAGTCGGAGAAGCCTCACCAAACTTCCGATGGAAGTTCAAAACTTGAATTGACAGTGACGGGTATTGGTTTATTTGTACACGTTCATCTGCACGACACAACTTACGATTGTGTGCCAGTAAACTAAACATATTGCATCCGCTTCAATGACCCTGGTTCTGTCATTCTGGGCTCTCCATCAGACGGAGCCGGAATGTCGTCCGACACTCAAACACTGACTCATACAGCACTCTGTGAGGATCGACCAGGAACCACCTCAGCCAACTCGGCCAGTCCTCACACCACCTTTCACACGACTCCAAAGAACCGCCTCTTCAAGCTGAACTTAGGCTCTGCACCCTAAAGCCAAGCTTTGCATCTACTGCTTTGATCGCTGCACCCCCCTATTGTGAAATAATTTTAACTTTTTTAAGGCACTTAATGCCCAGCATTAGTCATTTGAGAAGTCTGCCTATTTATTTATTCATTTTAATTTTCTCTGCTTGGTTACTTAGCCGTTCTCTTTGAAGAATTAGTTGTACTTTTTGGTCTTTCCGCGGTCTGATGCTGATGTATCTTGCATGCAGTGCGTCTCCCCCTGGACGATGAACCAAATAATTAAATGGTACCAAACTGAGAATAAACAAACATCTGTTTGGTCCCCAAGCCGGTGCCCGTCTCCCCCACTCCACACCAGTCATGGGCAGAAGCCCTCGTCTGCTGTAAAAGTCAATTTTTTAGCCATTCCCCTAACTACACAGTTATGCAGCCCTCATATCTCCTGGCGACCCAACTTCCTCCTTTCTCTCCAAATGGCCTTGGCACCTGTCAGTCCCTCCCATTCAGCAAACCAGTATCAGGAATTGCTCATTGTCATGAATAACGTACTTTGAATCGTTCAGTTGTTCCGGATAAGTTTGCCAGCCTTTAGTGGAACATTTTTTGTGTGTAAATACAACTTGCTCTACTGCGCTATTTCAGTGAAGAATATCTAACGAATGAGCGGTAACACAAATAGCAATTATGATTAGATACAGACAGTGAGCATTACATCTCCATTGATTGTATTTGCCCTTTTAATCTGAGCAGAAAAGGAAAACGCGTATAATAAGTGAAGTAATGCTGTGCTTAAAATATTGCGTCCGCGAACCACAGAGCTATTTCTCTAAATTCAACATTTCCTGTAATGGAACACAGGGGGCACTGTGGTCCCTTTAACGGTCACATCGCTTGTATCCACTCACTGAAAATTGATGCAGAAGCCTCTTTTTGGATTAGGTAGTAGATGGAAGAAACACTCGAAAGCAAATATATATCTGGCACGGAAAACTGTTTTGGTTTGTAAGCAAAGACTTGTAGGTAAAGTTCCTGTGTTTAGTTACAGGGGAAAGTGTCGCTCTCAAAGCAACAGACTACATCTCTTCAAGCATGCTTTCAAATGCACGGTTTTCTAACTTTTGTCCAGGTAAAAGGTCTAAAGGGTATAATTCCTAATTCTACTTCCTCATGTTACGATTTATTAGAAGGTGGCAGGTAAAATTAAGGTAAAATTAAATCACAAAAATGTATGAAAGTATTTAGGTATTTATATAAAGTGTGTGTGTGTATGTATATTATATATATATATATATATAGATAGTAAAATTAAATAATATGTGTATTATTCACAGGACATTCCAAGCATGAGCTCAATATATCCATTGCCATTTTCTTCTTCTTCTCATTTTATCAGTTATATACACACACACACACACACACACACACACACACACACACACACACACACACACACACACACACACACACACACACAATACCTGCTCTGCTCACAAATTCCCTCCTGTTAACATGATTGCTGAGTTTATGGTAATCAGTATTGATTCCCAACTTTGAACATTCCGGTGCAACTCTTGGGTGACAAAAAGCCCATAACCGGACTGAAGCAATAACTTCTCGGTTGATGGGGACAAATGGCCGCGCTGTGGCAGAGTATTTAAAGAGGCATAATGGGAGAAACTTATTTGTTCTGTCCTCCAAAAGACTTCAGGACATCCCAAGGCCGTTTGGCATCTCACGCAAATGTGCACGTTTTTGTCTGGCCTGGCTAAGATTTGGTTCTGTCCAACAAATGAAGAATAGCCAGTTAGTTCCTGAAAAATACCTTCTCTTACTCACCCTCTGTCCTGCTCTCAAAGTTATTGCCTTTGTAAGTGATGCTTCACCATGCATTTCTCCAAACGGTCCTTCCTGGGTTAGTCTTCATTCATCTCAGACAGACCGATTACATCAAGGTTCCCTAACGTGATGGAAACAATAAGGAAGGTCTTAAAGTAAATTCGTTCACATGTGTCTGTGTGGAGGATTTAAAAATATGATTTGTGAATAGAGAGCTGAAGGTGAATAACATTTTTTAAGGTGAACAACATTTTATTTCAAACATTAAATTTGTATTTATTTATTTTGCTGCAGTTAAGCTTTATCAGTAAGTACCCAGGTATCTAATTGGTAATTATTGAAAATTGAAATGCCCAATTAGACAACGAAAACGTAGTTATGCCTGGGTTGAAATTCTATTTCAATTACTCTTGAATAAAGACTTCTAATCCCAGTGAAATTATTGACTCATCCAATTTTAGTGAAGATAAATTTCTCCCAATATTGTCCTTGTTCTTATTTCATTCATGGGCCAGAAGCTGACAGGACACTGACACGGGCCAGAAGCTGACGGGACATTGACAGATGACATGCCTTAACATCTTCTGCTCAGTCAAACAGCAACGCCATCACCCCCTAATCCTGCCTGGTTTGGGCTGTTTTTCAGCATTCCTCAGAGCCAGCCAAGAACACCAGTCTCAGATACACAGTCAGTCTTTAAGGTATCAACGACCAAGTCACTATTTCAGTGTCACCTCCTAACACTTCCTAGAGAACATCAGCCAGCAATAAACTTGACCATCTCGAAGCAGTTTTCTTTAACACGCCGTCATTCATTTTAGCTGTTTAAAATGGTGATGACAAATTCTCTCAAATTTTCTCACATAATGGGGTTTAAAATGGCTTATTACTTCAGAGGAGCACACCTCCATTTTTTAATAGGTGAGATTGGATATGGTAAGTGAAATTATCATGAATGCAATCACCATGATTATATGTTTGATTACCCTATGTATTTTTAAAGAGGTTTTAATTGTGCATTTCTAAGGACGTTATCATTATTTATGTATGTTTTTATTTTTATGTTTTTGTCGTTGTCGGTATTTCATAATGCTAGCAAAAGATCTGGTGTCTTAAATTCATAAGCAATCTTTATTAATCTAATTATTATTTACTTAAAGGCCGGTCATAGCATGCCGGAGTGAATGCTAGGAAACACTAAAAACATTGATGGAAAAACCAAAAAAAGTGAGAGAAAACATGATAGCGGTGATGAATTTGTGCTTGGTTATCACCTGCATGATGACCACGTGGCGCCCAGATGATTCGGTCACTGTGCAAACGACTGGAAAATGAGGATTTGCACTGAATGAAAGCCGGTGAATCAGCCTGGGGATTCGGCTGCAGCAGCGCAGAGTAGGTGTCACATCTTCGGTAAGCGCGGCACTCTACCCTCCTTCCCTCTCATTTGTCTCGAAGATTAACTCTCAGTTTCCATCCAGCGGCCGGGGGAACTGGCATTTATCCGAGCTCGGGGGCGCTCTCAACATTTGGGCCCTGGCCTGATTGTGGCGACCTGTGGAGACGCACAGGGCTGGCTGGCCCTGCCGTTCAGCACGAGACTCACTTCATCGCAAGAGGGGCGGGGACCATCGGAGAGACGCAGAGCGGGTAACCAGCGCTGGATGCCATCGGGGTATTCCCGCATGAATGTGGAGGGGTGTTGTTATAGCCACAATCCTAGTTAATACACCAAGAAGTGCGTGCTCGGTGATGTGGATGTTTTTATGCACTGCATTTTGCAGGACTCCAGTTCAGTGTGTGAAAGATCCTTTATGATGGCCCTTTGAATCTTAATATGGATATCAGGGAATTAGGTTCGAGCGGTCTGTGACAATGATACGCATGTTCCTTGAGTAGTCGTTTTTTCATCCATGCCATCTGAAGTCGCTTTGCATCAGCATCTGGACAATGAAAACCATCCCCGTCTCTGTGCATCACAAATCCAAAATAAACTACTAAAATCTCCCTTCAAGCTTCAAACTCAAGCTGACCTTTATCCATGAATCCAACATTGTCTGATTTTTGGGCTTGAGCTTCCCCCTCACGCAAAGCCTTTCCAATCAACCTTTGAGGATCAATTCTCATTCATCTTAACTGTGCCCTTTTTTTCG
The DNA here is from genome assembly GCA_025775065.1 of Hiodon alosoides. Lineage (NCBI taxonomy): Eukaryota > Metazoa > Chordata > Actinopteri > Hiodontiformes > Hiodontidae > Hiodon > Hiodon alosoides. Next base: position 13,917 of record JAOYSI010000387.1, on the reverse strand, counting down.
TAGAAAAAAATAAATAAAAAAAACCCAAAACTTTCCGTCCCTTGAAAAACTTCCTGCATGGGATTGACAACCTGTTCCCCAAAGATTATATCAATGCCTACATAGCAAAGTTAGCATTACTATTACTGGACTGAAATACACGACAGTCTGTTTTGCGATGATACTTCTTGAAACCTTGTTCTAAGTATAGTGCTATGCACAAACAGGCTCATTCAAAAAGTGTTGACTGAGGTTAGGACATAGCTGCAACCTCCAGACAGAACTTTAGAATCTACTGGCCCTGTGCTTTGTCTTCATGAAGATCTTTTAGGAGAACTGCAACGAGGAGGAACGGGTAATCCCATCAAGATGCAAACTCACTTATCACATTTTACACAAGATAGGAGGAGCTAAATCACAGAGAAGAGGCCTCCAGCCGGAAATTTAAAGCAAAAGGAATTTATTCATTTCTCCCGGTCCGAGGCAAGGCCGCAGATCTATCAGCAGCGTGGCTGCATAATGAGGCTGAAAATGCCCCAGCGTGGCTGTTCAACGTTACCATTCCGTTGGGCACAGTTCGGCAACCTCGCCCAAGAGGTAAAAACGCTTTTCCGGATCTTTAACCAGCTCACCAAGCTTGACGTGTGGCTGCTATTACACGAGCCTGGTAATTGCACCCATTGCTAAGGCAACGCTGGGTTTTTAATACAGACTGGAATTTACATGTACGTTTGCACCACTCCCATTCTCCACGCCTGATGAGCAGCTTTAAACAGAGGCGTCCAACTGCAATTTTCATCATGCTGTTATGCAGTATAGTAAAGCCCTGAAACAAAACGACACAAAAACTAAACAATGACTGGGGTCATCTCGAGAATACAACATACCAAGTGTCATTGACGAGTTGGTATCGCGTATTGTTGAGCATTGACGAGTTCTGATGTCATCAGTGTAATCTTCCCACATTTGGAAGTGGAAAAAAACAATGCAATTATTTTTTCTATGTCTTTATACAGTATATCGGTGTATTTGTGTGATGTTTTGTATGTTAATATTTTCTTTTTGAATCTATCAATGTGCTCAACCCTGTAATTAAACCAGTGAGTGCTGAATCCTTTGTGAATAAACATAGGAGCCCGAAGAAGGGCATAATTAGCAAAATGCAATTATTTGCTTACTACGCTGAACGTCACTTTCTATCATGGGTCTTGCTTTACTCATGGTAAGCTCGGTTTGTCCCTGTATATAAAAGGCACTGATGGTTCATCTGAAAAAGAGACCTACATTTTGTATGTGTCTATCAATCTAGGACTGATAGTTTAGGACATTGTGTGTATGTTTACATCACAACGTAACAATTTCCTTTGCTTTGGGTAAACTACTGCAAAATTAGCACAGAAAATCAATAGGAATTGCAGGAAGTTCAATTAAAAATTTTTAATTAAACAAAATTAAAGTGCTTTGTTTATACCAAATTCACAATCAGTGATCAGTTTCTCTGGGTTGTAAGAGAAACACCGTCACTGTCCAGTTAATCCTTTATCACCAAGACTCGGACGTCCAATGAGTTGCAGCAATATTTCCCGTCCGTAAAAGACCCAATCATTGGTAAGTGATGATCCAATTGTTCCAGAATGTGTGTCAGTCATAGCTGCAACCAGTGCTGGAGCATCCACCATAACTGAGATTGCTGTTATAGTTATGGGGGACTGAACCCTTTGTTCATTGCAATTTAATCTCAAAAACAGACAAAATGTCCTGAATTTAACAAGCAGACAGTGATGACCTTTCTACCCTTTCTGAAAAATCTATCTTTTTTTCTGCAATGACCGTGACAAAGACAAGATTACAGAGCCCCCCGCTACCTCGATTTTCTCTAAAATGAAGCAACATCCTTATAATTTCAAAAGCTTTTTCTTTCTTCAACCCCTCAAGTCCTGAGGCTCGTCGTTGCTCCATGTTGACAGCTGAGCAGAGTTAACATTTACTTTTGTTTCAGTCCTAAATGAAAACACAACCACACAACACTGGCCAACTGCATTTAATCAACGTGAATAAATGTGCAGGGTAGAGACAGAAAATGCCATGGTTCTGCATCTCAATATAGCCTAAAGTCGTGTTTAAAAAAAAAGATTGGGATTATCTTGAGGATATGAGATACTAAGAGTTATTGACGAGTTATTGTCTCTTATGATTGGGCATTGACGTCTTATTGATCTTGTATTATCAATATAATGTTCCCAATTTTTAGTAATTTTTTTTTGTTGCCATTTGCACTTCACGAATTCATGAACACATTGCAAGGAAGTGCAAAAATAAATAATTATTTTAAATATAATATGTAATTCATTATTGCCCCCCGAAACTACACGCAGTGCGGGTTGCTACAGTTTGTACCTCAGCACAATAATTATCCTATGATAATTGATCAATTCACACTGGTTGGATTGGTTCGTAGTCAATGAATGATGTCGATATCCCTGCCCACTGCCTCCTCCAGTCCTTGTCCAATGTTCCAAATCATTGCTCCAGCCTATCGCAAAAAAAGGATAGGGAAACCCCGTTTAAAACAAAATTCACTGTAAAGTCTTCGCTGCACTTCAAGTACCAAGCGTTTCCCTTGAGTGCACTGAAGGCCTGCTGTCTGTGGAAGAATTCATCAGTTGACATGTTCTCAGTGGTTCCGAGGCATGGAGGTTAAATGCACCCTTCTGTGTTTTCTGTCTTTTGACCTTTAAAACTTTAAAGACGTTTAGCCAAGAGTTCGCACTTTGCAGAGAGAAACCTGCATGCATTTTGTAGGTTACCATCAATACCTGAACATGACCGTCGTTAATACATCAATCCCACTCCACTAATTCACACAAGTGAGCCTTAAATGTCTTATTAAATATAAGTTCAAGCAACAAAGTTGCAAAGTTAGTGGATCAATGTTATCATGGACAGCCATGAAGCCACACAAACTTAATTATCCGCACCCTGTCAAAAAAATAAAAATATCAAAGCAGACCAATCGTTGAATTTTTTCTGGGATTTTGTCCTGGGGATACTAATGCATTCATGAACTTTGCAGACAATTCCTGCAGAATAGTTTTGTACGTCGAGAGGTAATAAGAATTATTTTAAAGGTTTAAAGTCTAAACTGAACCTTAAATGTACTTACAACAGAACATCATGTATGCTTCCCTCATTCATCTTTTTCAAAAATGATAAACACATCTGATGTGCAGTACTGGTATGGGCAAGGCAGTGCAATCATGTAATCATAGTTTTGGATTAAAAAGTATCCCAACTACGAGAAAAGGACCACATCTTATTGGTTGATATTTACTCAAGTGCTTCACGATAGGCACAGTGCTTGTGGGAACAGAAGCCAGGGCATTCCAGCTGGTTACAGCTAATTGGTAGTTTCGATTTAATTAACAGAAAATGAAATTTATTTGCTGTAAGAAAAATGTCCATGTGTACAAACAATACAGTCAGTAAATATATATATATATATATATCCTTCCTGTAGAAACATCAAAAAATGACACACATTTTAACAAAGCTAGACAAATTCCAAATTATTGGGGGGGGCGTTTTGTTGCTCCCTGTAAATACTGAAGACTTTTAAACTAGCAATCCCATCAGTCTTTCCACATGAAAACAGTCAGGCTTTCACTAACATGTAATGTAATGGTGTACACTTTTAACATGAAGCCTGATGTTAATGCAGGCGTTCCTCCGCTCTAGTCAAATTAAATTCAAGATCAATTGTGATTCTATGAACCTCTAGTGGGAAATATAAAATGATTATTTTTACAATTGTGCACTGGGATTTACAGCATAATTATGCAAATAGGCAACATGGGAAACGTTGAATAGCTGCTAATTGAAAGATGTAATAAAGTCTTAAATGTTTTTAAACAGCACCTCGCATCAGCCTAGCGATTTAGACCTGTCGTGTGCAGAAGCCCACGACGGCAGGGGCATGGCAATGGTGGCTGGGGTGAAAAGAGCAAGGTATCGGGCAAGGCTGTGCAGGAACGTGGGAGAGAGACTCTGATTTAGTGAGTCCAGGCGGGGTCTCAGGTTGTCCCAAAGGCTGCTGCTGCTCTGGCAAGGCGATGTTTGAAGGAAGTAAGGGATTTTGTGGTCGGGATCCGGTTTGCAGGCACAAGAGATGGAACACATCTTGCTCAATGTCTCTGAGCTTGTTACTTTGTACATAAAACGTTCCTTCGTGTCTAATATGGTAATTATATGCAAATTCATGCAGGTGCCTGGGCTCATGAAACCACTATTCTTCACTTTACACTGCACTGAGCAATCCTGTACATGTGGCTATAGGCCGTTTTCCGTATAGAGACTTCTCTGGGAGCCCAGGGCATGACAGGACACGACACTCTGATCCAATCACAGACCTCCTCCTCGTCACTTCTCAATACAAACACAGGTGAAGAGAAGCTGAGGCTACAGAAACACGGTTTTATCTGACAATTGCAGGAGGCGTCTAAAACAAAGCCCGTACAACAAAATCCACACTAGATTCCCAAAAACAAAAGAAACACCCGTGGGTAAGTAACACAACCCTGTTAGATGTGCTATTTGTTTAATGTCTATCACAGTTTCCGTGCTTGTTGGGAAATGGCCCAGGTTGGTCCACCAAACCCTTGTGTACAGACGTTCTTGAAAGTGTCACGGATTAGACATTGACAGTGACCACTTAGCTGAGTACCATTCACAGACTGAAAGAAGCCTGACAATGTGCATGGCGCTGGCCATCACCCAGGATTACTGCCATCTACAGGCACCATTCAAGGGAAATTGTCCCGGGTCCCGGCGTCAAGGACACGGAACAATGGTTTTGCCTACATTTTTCACTGGTAGTGGCTGTTTTCGACACATCTTAGCCTTGCTCTGGATCCCTTTAAGACAAACTTTTGTCTTAAAAAGATTTGCGAAAAAGTATTTAACTCACAAATTACAAGGGCATACAACAATGCTGTCGGGGGAGATTTAATCAGCTGAGTCCCTTTAGTTTACCTAGGTTTTTTTTAGGGGTCAAAGTCTTTGTTTTTAATCTAGAAAGAGTAATTCTTTAACTCTGCTATCTTTAATCTGGTGCTGTCTCACACCTATCAACTCCAAGGAATCCATGCCTCCACACCTTTCCTTCTATAAAACCTGCTGCATGCCCTGTCATCCCTTCACATCGCCACAGTGTTGTCCATCTCCATCCTCGCTCTCTCTTCAGTTTTCAGTTTGAAAAAATAGTGTTTAACGACGGTCATGAACCAATTTTCTCCTCCCAGGTTGCGACTCAATTTAAAAAAATTATCTCTGGAGAAAACGATTACTTGCTTGGCTCTGTGACATGTTGATTGTAAAGTATCCCTAACTAAATAAATCTGAATTTAATTTAATTGAAAGGCTTTTAATACTGCGCTCTGTAACCTACACATCACCACAAAGTCCCTTGTGTTACACCTGTTCTTTAGGCTGTTCAACGTGTTTATTTGCAGAGAGGCCAACCCAAGCCGCTCACACCTACCCACCCCAGTGTCGCAATGCAGTAAATGAGAGTTTCGACGTTTCTTTTTATAAAATGCAAGCGTCTCTGAACCAGACTCAAACCAAAGGCCTCGAGCAGCAAAGCTTTCTTTCCTGTCAGACGAATATCTGCAGAACTAAAGTGATAAAATAAAATGTAAATTATTTTAATACACAAAAAAATCAAATTCGCCAGAGCAGAAAGTGCGGATGACGACCAGGCCATCAGTGGTCATTCTGCAGTCTGAATTTCTTAAAAATATCCCTGCTGTAGTTCTCCAGTACCCTTCACTACCTGCCTGTCACTCAGCTGCCTTCCATATGAATATTTTTGTTCTCTAGCTCCACAGAGCTCTTATCGGCCCACCTGAACCCTTGACACCGCGTTTTGAGTTTCAAAATGGCAGAAGCCAAAGGCATGTGTTTTGTTTTTTCCATTGACAGAAAAGAAAGAAAACAAAATCACCTGACGGCTAACCATGAGAGCTTGAAGTGCCATCTGGAATATGGAAAAAGAACTAAGCCTTGAATAAGAAGAAGATCATTTCTTGAGAAGAGAAAAGCAACCTCTTGATATCGAACTGTAGTCCGACCAAATTTAGGGTTTCCCCGCGGCACAGCCGTAAGCTTCAGGCTAAAGTACTTTTGATTAAAAACATAACAGAGATCGAAAAATGGCTTTTATATATGATCCAATGACAAATCTAGTTTTGATGTTAAAACAGGATTCTAATTATTTTCGCCTTCACATCACGGTCTACAAATCAAAATGTACCTTGTAAATTATGTATGTAAATCAGTCGCTAATATGCACTGCACTGAAGTTCTAAGTTTACAGACTTCCACCAGTCTGAAAATGAACAAAACACCTTTTTTAGCCCTCAGTTATCTGCTATACTTTTGTCAAAATTCCTAAAATTACTACCCGCACTGAAAACTATTCAAATGAGTCAGACAGAATTTGAGTCAGAAAGAATCTGTGGGAATTTTGTCACATTAAATATGAAAGCTCTTGCTCAAAACAAACAAACATTACTCATTTCCTTTTTCACAGTTTTTTTTTTTAACACAATACTGAAGTTTTACTTCTGTAAGTGACTTTGTTAAAATATGCAATATATATACAATATACACAATATACAAAGGTATTTATCGTAATTGATGCTATTTAATTAACTACTTGATTGTATAAATCTGGGCCATTGAATAATATTGAAAACTCTCGGTAGCATTGAACGATGATAAGCTCAATTGAGCTTTTCAAACAAAGGCATCTCTACAAGTTAGCAAAGGCACCTCTGCGAAGTTAGCAAAGGCACCTCCACACAGTTTGCAAAGGCACCTCTGCGAAGTTAGCAAAGGCACCTCCACACAGTTTGCAAAGGCACCTCTGCGAAGTTTGCAAAGGCATCTCTACACAGTTTGCAAAGGCATCTCTACACAGTTTGCAAAGGCATCTCTACACAGTTTGCAAAGGCATCTCTGCGAAGTTAGCAAAGGCACCTCTGCGAAGTTAGCAAAGGCACCTCCACACAGTTTGCAAAGGCATCTCTACACAGTTTGCAAAGGCATCTCTACACAGTTTGCAAAGGCATCTCTACAGGCACATCTGCAAGTTAACAAAGGCTAACAAAGTCTGGCAAGTATGTATTATTCAGTGAGGGTGAAACTGCGCAATATGACTGCAACGCTTCAGACGGGACAAGCTCCCCCCTTTGAACCAAGCCCTTTAAAAAACCACCGAGATCCAACAAGAGTCTCACCGAGACCCGGAAAGATTCTTGTTCCGGTTCTTATTTCTTGGTGTTATTTCCGTGTTTGTTTGTTTAGTAGCCCATATTTTCAGCTGACCAAAATGAGTCGTCTTCCAGATGTTCCCATCTCTGAACCCTGCTAATAAAATCGTTGCGTTGTGCAGCCAAAGTTCTGTTTAATTATGGTTGTTTCAGCAGGTTAAATGAGCCAACGCCATCACGTTATTATCTGATTGTGCTCCAAAGTGTTCCGAAGATGAACACATCACACAGAGAGAATGTTATTTGTACAGAACTGCAGATGGCAAATGTGCAGTTATTGCAACAAATTGCCCCTGCTGTGGTACATGTCAAATGCTTTCAAAATGATTAGTAACACAACCACAGTCATCTCATGGCAGATAATCATTTCAGGGCCTAATTTCACTGCTCTAAGTGCGATTTATTTTAGAGTAATTTCTCCTTGGTTACTGCCGGAGTGACAGATCCGCGATGCCCATTATGTATGGCCAAACTCCCGCTCTCTCATCCACTGATGTGGTTAAAGGTCATGCATGACAGAAGAAACAGAGTAAAGACCATTTAATCTATGGGAGGTAGGTACTCCCATCTTCACCATCATTGTTGTGGTTATTTTATCACTTCATTATCAAAGGTTATTTGTTGACAGCCTCAAATGTTAATTCAGAGGATTATAGTTATAAGGGGGTGATTTTAAAAGTCAAAGGATCCTGAAAGATTTAGATTTTTAAATCTACTTTGCTTTGATGTAATTATCATAATTTCTAAACGCTGGCAGGCCGCACACATGTTCAAGAGTTATAATAATCTGACTAAATACCAAATTAATGATATCATTAAATATGCCCTGTCTAGTTATCAATTTATATATGTATAATTTTCTTATCAGCGCATGTCATTGAAATAATCTTCTGAAACGCAAATATTAAGTGACAGTCATTTTTGAGTGACCCGTCCTCCTGCTCCAGTTCTAACCATCTTCATAGAGATGCGGTTAAATTGCAACTGTATTGGCCCTCCCCTAACCCTGGTGACCGCAGCACAAGCCATAATTTAATGTGCAGCAGTTGAAATGTTGAAAGTGTAAAATGAAAAACAAACTGAAAATGATTTAATTTCTTTATGAAACCAATCCACTTCACTCCACTGTAATATAAATCACTGTAATATCCATAGGAATGAAATTAAATGATAATAATGTAAGATCTCTGCATAAGATCCCTTTGCCAGGAAGCTCAAACTTGACCGGAAATTAACATTCCAACAAAACAACAAACCAACCAGATTGTACAAATCTTCTCAGCTTTTCTCCAGACCTCAATCAATTTTAAAAGCCTGTTCCTTCAGAGAGAACCGTGAAGGCAGACAACCCACTTATCGTGTATCATAGCTACCCAGAGCAGAACAATTGGGTGGTTCAGGTAATGAGGCTTAATTAAAATAACATAATGACCTAATACAGCAGGGAACAGAACACTGGACCAGAGAGCTGTAGGGTTTAATATAGGAAGAAACATCTTTGTAAAGGTGTTTCCAGCTTAAGTTGTTCCTTGATAAGACATAAGCTGCGTATTATAAAGGTTTAAATCGTTCATATTAGGTGCTGCGTCAAATAAAGGTGTTTTACCTTATTCCTACTACTATTTGGACTTGTATGCTTCGTTCAGTGATTTCAAACATTTAGCATTCAGCCTTTTCTTTGAAGCTCCAATTGAAGATAATCACACCTGCCGTCATTATGTATTTCAGGGCTGTAACGTCTTGTCCGTCACCGTCATGGACGCTTTTCTCTAGTGCATTTAAATAACACGGTGGGTGGACTGGGGCCTTCCAGGAGCCCTGTCCCCACGTCTGCTCCTTCTGTTTCCCAGGTACACAGTTCAGCTGACTCAGCACTGAAGTTCTTTGGGAGTATGATGGGAAAATATCAAACAGTTCAGTACTAGAAGGGCATCACTAGCGCCCTAGCAAGACTAGCAAGTTTTGTATACAATCTGAGATCATAATCGCAGCAACCAATAATTTAGCATGTGCTGTTGGTTTCTTGCCACTGCTTGGTACGCAACGACAACTTCAAATGAAAACAAAATACTCCCGTCATCGAGACAGAACTGCCACCCCACAAGACAGGACACAAAGGATGTTGGGTAAGTATAATAATTGCATGCGTAGTAACGGTTGTAAGACACATGCAAACGATACATGAAGAACTAATCAATGGGCTAATACCATGCCTTGTATGTATGTATGTTTATATATTTGATCCCTCCCCAGCTATCGACTGGACCTCATCCAGGGTCGGTAATGACGCACGAAAGGTCGCAAGCAAGCATGATTCTAAAGTTTCTGCGTTTACCCTTAATCAGCCACTTAGAGGGCACGACGAGCGTTTAACAAAGAGGGGACAGACACAACGCACTTCCGTCTCCCGCGCCCTTACCCCCAGGGTCAGGTCGTCCCACGTTTTCACCTGGCTAGAGTAAGGGGACAGGGGAAGGAGAAGACAAACGAAAGAAAATAAGCGCGGGAGCTGGGGCACAGGCAAAGCACAGGCAAAGCACAGGCAAAGCAAAACCAGGTGCCACTCAAAAAAATCTAGCCAATCACGGCCGGTCCCCAAATTGACATGTTCCGGCTTAATAGAAAGGAGAAACTGATCGATGTACCAAATGCCTAATCAAGGAGAAACGCCTGTGGAAACGACCAGCTAGTGGCAATGAACAGAGTAATTTACAGACAGAAAAACTCCCCCAGTTCCAAGACACTTTATCAGAGCTATTTAGACTCAATAAAGCCAGACAATTCTGTTTCCTGAAACACCTGAAGACCAAATGCGTTGAATCATCACCAAATTTCCATACAAAGCAACCCTCTGCTGGTCGCATTCCTCCCTGGACATCTGAATAGCAGTCTTATTGTAGATACAATGGGTCCTAAATATATATCTTCCCTCTGCCATCTTTTTGGCTAATACTTTTACGTTTCAAAACATGGGTACCTCTCTCTAGGAACTTGCAGCAAAATGCCCAAAGTCTGGAAAGCATGTGCAGTGCAACCATCCAGGACCAAGTAGGAAGAACATCAGATAGATAGACCATGTTCAAACATGATTGCATGTTAGTGTTTAAAATAAATCTCAGATTCAAGGCTCAATATTTTTCCTCTTTAACCAGATGAATTACAAAGTTTTCAGTTTCATCCGAAGGGCCTTCAGATACGTAGGTCATTGAGAGTCTGTGCGACCAACTATTGGCACCTTCAAGAGAAGTATACGTTCGGTTTAGGGTGGACATCCTCTTCTCCCATTCCCACCAGTGCAGTTATCTGGATCAAGCACAGCTTCAGTCGTTTTCCCAGTCTGATATCAGGAAGCATTTTGCTTTCAAGAGTGAGTGCAGAAACTGTCTGCAAAGTTCAAATCCCTCTGTTGTGCGATGTTGTCACTCTCAATTTAGCTGAGGGATTTAGCATTGATCGGCCTTGTCCTTGGCTGTGTAGAACGTGCCCAAGAACACAGACCCCTGGTTCCTTTTAACTTACCATTGACTGGCAACTGACAGACGGAAGCATCAGGTAGATAATTATCTGCAGAGAACCAGGAATCGGTCATTTTAGGGGCTTTTGTTTGTGAGATCGTCCGGAATTCAGAATTCTGAGCGTATGATGAGTAAACTCAATCTGATTTATAAGTATTGATAAATGAGATTGAAAATAATTTATACTGCCTGAAAATATAAATTGCAAAGTTAAGTTATCCTACAGCATACAAATTACATGGGGCTTGGCTTGCTATTCTTGCCTTTTATTCCGCTAAACAATTTTTCTGCTGTTGGAAGAGCGGAAACAGTGACTGAAGGCTGTAATGTTTCCGACGGGGAAACTTTGTCCTTGGAAACTGCAGACATCGACATGAGACACAGCTGCATCTGAACTCAACAGGCAGGCACGACTTCAACTGCCTTGGAGCGGCATTTCCTGCTGTGCTGCATCAGACATACTGACCCTGCTGTCCTCCATGTTGCACATGGTTGGAATTTGTGCCAGGAAAAAGGAGAACCGTGCCTTAAAAAAATAAAAATAAATAAACTACAAGGACCAGCAATAATTTTCTCAGGGTTTTTGCTTTTAGCATGGAATATCAGTGTTGAAGCTGAGCAGGAAAAACAGATCACAGTCAAACTATAACTTGTCAATGTCATAGTATTAGGTTTATATTTGACTGAATATAAAACGGACAATTTAATGGACTCGATGAAGAGTTAAGTCATAGTGAAGTTTGCCCCGAAACGGGACCTGATTGCATGCCCATTCTCTGGTGCTCTATTGAGGTTTTAAATCAGTAAAGCCCATCTTATCCATGAAAGAAGTAATTAAACTCATTGTGTTAGTGTGAAATAAAGTCTGAAAGAAACCCCAAGTAATATGTACCGACAGCTAAGACGCATCACCATAATCTGCTGGTTAGTCACAGTAGAAAGCATCATTTGTGGAAAATAATTTTATGAACATGCATATCAGTAAAGGGAGTATGTTCCTCTCACACTCACACAAACACTGTTTTGGGATCAAATAATTTGCTAAGACATTATGTAGTTAAGAGAATACTTTCCGATATTGTGTTGCAAAATCCAATACATGTTGACAGTGCCAAATGTTATAAATACGTATCCGATAAACATTTAGCTTACGTTTACTGATGGTAACAATGAAGAATTTTTGGACTACATTTTATAAAAGCTAAAGGTAATCTAAAGGCGGTCAGAAAAGTAAGTATCTTGAGCAGAATTGTGCATTAATGGAAGAAAGGGGTGAAAGCAAAGGATTACAAAGTCGCAGAGCCAAGAGTTCTGCAGACATAGGGAAGGACAGGCAACACCGGCCACAGGCCCTCAGGGACAGGAAAAAAAATTAGCAGAACTAGCCGTCAACAGTACTACATTTTCAGTGTGACGGATGCAGTTGTTATTAACAGATTAGAAAGAAAGCCGCCAAATTATCGCTGCAGACACTCCTTGCAGTGACATGAGAGAAGTTGTCTATTTGATGGCGTAAAATTGAGACTTAATGCATAATGAAATAAGTTACAGAAAAAAATATGTGTCGCAAAAGTCTGTCTTGCAGCACTCCTTATCTGCACGGGTACATGGGAGAATTCTCCACATCATTTCAATGTAGAATAATGACACCAACATGATTTGTACCAGCCAGTATTATATACACTTTTTGTGGTTTATTTATTTACGTATGTCTGTTTACTTATTGCGTTTTCAGGGAATAATCGTTTAAAAAAATAAATAAACCCAGACTCTCTTTGACAAGTATACTACATCAATGATAACATCTCTGGATGCACAAGACACATTTCTGTTTAGCACCAGCACAACAATGACAATTCTCCATTTACAGCATTCAGCACAATCAGTAGCTAAGCAGACAGCCCTCTCGGAGGATTGCACAGACACCTGGCCCCGTGAAACACAATAAACCCATCTGGATCCCGACCAGCTCCGCTCTCGGGCCATTGTGTCGGTTAAGCTCGCGCCGCTGAAGTCCCATCAGTGGACTGGCGGTGCCCACGGGTAACTGGCGTCTCTGCCGTCTAGAATTCAGCAGATATGCCTTTGGCGCCCAATCGCCCATAAGACATCCAGTGCCCCCCAACCCAGTGGTTAACCTATTCGTCTTTTTAAAATGTTTACCTGCAGTTTTTCTGTCCCTAGTCAAGAGTAGTCAAGAGTAAGCATGAAACTTAGAATGTCGTTTAAAAGGTTGCCGGCAGTCAATTTCTCCGGTCGGAAATTCTTCTTGTTCTAGCTAGATCATCCTACAATTTATATACGGCTGGATAAACAGATTATGGTCCCCTCCCACCTCAAAGAATGTTCCAAGAGAGTTAAAAACCAAATTTAAGTTTTTTTTAAAAGTGCTGCTGACAAATCTGTAGCAACTGTGTGATGCTATCATGTCAATATGGACCAAAATCAAAAGGCAGTTCTGAAGGAAAAAGGGGGTCCAACCCGATACTAGCAAGGTGTACCTGAAAAAAGTGGCCAGTGAGAGTATATGTAACCAGAAAATATTTTTTTTCAGTTCCAGCACAAACAAACAGAAAAATAACATCAATGGTATTTTGTGCGATCAGCCCAAATCCTCCGTCACGACTAAACCGTATCTTGCCCTCTGAATGAACCAGGATTTGATTGGAAATGACATCACCACAGAGTATCAGGATAACAACAGGCCACAAACAAGGCCATGCAGGGAAATCCATAATCCAATTCCAGGTTTATTTACAGGGATGGATGGTAGTTGTCTTTAAGTTGCTTGTCAGCAAAGCCTATAATTCCTGACTTAGTCGATACCTCTGATCTTCTTTGACCTACACACACTGCAATCGACCTCCCTCCTTCAGGCAAGTCCCCAGGTGGGAGCGGGCTTGCCAAAAGCAGAGGATCGTAGCTGTATGATATTTGTATTTACATGTACTTATTTTTACAGGTGCTGTGATTCACAGTTTTGTTATTCATTTCTCATGAATTGCTTTTTGTCTCTCTGTCCAAAAAGGCAGACTGGGTTATTCTTGAACCATTGGAATTCACTCCCATCTTAGCTATTCAAATGTATGTGG